>JAKSZT010053872.1:2889744-2922281 GCA_026826555.1 Tolypeutes matacus
TGCAAATGTTTGTATGTATTGTGAGAATTTTGATTTTTACCCATAATTTAAAAAAAAAAAAAGTAAGTAAGTAAGAAAGGCTTTTTCCAGCCTTTACATCCTCCCTCCTCAAGGCCCTTGGAAGTGGGTCTGCAACCCATTACTGGGTCCAGGGCTAACAGGACAATTCTAAAGTCCCAGAACAGATTGAACCAAAAATCAAAGAACAGCAGTAATACATAGTTCCAGCCACTAAATCCCTACTAAACAGAGAGAAACTGAGCATGTGAGTAAACTCACCCTCCTAATCAGATGCATAGACATCAGCAAAAAATTACAAACCATACTTAAAAAATGAAAGACATGGCCCAAGTAAAGAAATATATCAAAGCCCCAGATAAGACACAGGATTTGAGACAGCTAATCAATGAGATTTACACAGATTTCCAAAACCAAATTAATGGGTTGAAAGACAATATGGCTAAAGAGTAAAAGGACATTAAGAAAATACTGAGTAAGTCAAAGGAGAATTTGAAAATCTGAATAGAAAAGTAACAGAGCTCATGGGAATGAAAGACATTGGTGATATCAAAACCACATTAGAAGCATAAACAGCTGACTTAAAATGATAGAAGAAAGAAAAAGTGATACAGAAGATAGCTGAAATTGAAGGGAGAAATGAACAGAGAGAGAAAATGGGAAAATTGAGCAGGGGCTCATGGAATTGAAGATAACAGGAAACACAACAACATACGTGTAATGGGATTTCCAGAAGGAGATGAGAAGGGAAAGGGGGTAAAATGAGTATTTGAGGAAATAATAACTGAAAATTTCCAAACTCTCATGAAAGAAATAAAATTATATGTCCAAGAAGTGCTGTGAACCCCAATCAGAATAAATGCAAATAGATCTACTTCAAGATACATACTACTCAGAATGTCAAACGTCAAAGAGAAAATTCTGAGCAGCAAGGGAGAAGCAAACCACTATATATAAGGAATACCCAGTAAGACTTAGTGATTTCTCATCAGAAACCATGGAGGTGAGAAAATACAATTAGGATACTGAAAGAGTAAAACTTCCAGCCGAGAATTCTGTATCCAGCAAAATAGTCCTGCAAATATGAAGGTGAGTTAAAAATATTCACAAACAAACACACTAAGAGAGTTTGTCTCTGGTATATACATACAATGGAATATTACTCCTGTATAAGAAGGAATACAATATAAACACATGGGATAACATGGATGAACCTTGAAGATCTTACGTTGAGTGAAGCAAGCCAGGCACTGAAGGACAAATAGTACATGACCTCATAGATAAGAATTAATCAAATTGAGCAGACTCACAGAGCTATAGTCTGGAATATAGGTTTACAGGAGACAGAAAGAGAGTAAAGGGTTGTGAGCCAATGCCCATATGGGTGGAAATCTATGATAAAGTGAAAGGGTGGGATTGTGCAATGGATAGGCATGATGGTGGTGCAGTGATACTATTGGGTTGGGCAGTGCTGGTCTGTGAGGGGGGTAGGATGGGGGAGTGGGTTGCACTGTGGAACTGGGGGAGGGTCAGGGAAGGGAGCAGATGAACTCTAGGGATTTGCCGGTATGTGGCTGAAACTACCACTTGGGATTGTTCTTTTGGCAAATACGGCAGGGGAGGGTTATTGGTTTAAGGTGTTGGATGTGAGGGGCATGTGGGACAGGGCACACCTGGGGCAGGCTTCTAGGGAGTATGTGAGTGTTCATCCTGTCATAGTGCATTTTATCAGTGGGTGGAGACCCACACAATGAATGGGGAAGTGTTGGACTCCCATCCTAGGGAGTCCTGCTATGTTCTCAAATAGAGGGGTAGGAGTTGCTCGAAGGTACAGGCTGTAACTAATAGGGGAGGACAGGCCAGTATGTCAAGCCTTCAATTTTGTTGCAAGTAACTATGAATCTTGTTCTTCAAGGAGAGAAGCTTGGTGGTTGCCATGGATCCTGAGAGGAGGAATAGAATAGATGGAACATGGGGCATTTTGGGGGCACTGGAATTGTTCTACATAATCTTGCAATGCTGGAAACAGGCCATGTTAAATTTCATCAAAATGTATAAAAGTGTATGGTCTAAAGGTAAGCCATAATTTAATCATTGACTGTGGTTAGTATCAATATTTCAATGTTTGTAAATCAATTGTAACAAATGTTACCATCCACATGTAAAATGTTATTACTAGGGTAAAGGACAAAAGGGGAAGGATGTTGGGTATATGAGAAACCCCTATATTCTGTATGTGACTTTTCTGTAACCTAAAGCATCTTTGAAGATAAAATTAAAAACACAAGTCACTGGGGGAATAAATGAAGAAAATGTCACTGTACATACATGACAACAAATCTTACAATGATGAAAGACATAATGCCATTTTTTTTCAAATTTGATGTATTTTTTATTTCAAAATTTAAAAAAGTTTTGTATTTTATTTATTTTTAAAACTATTATTTCATTTACTTATTAATTTATTCAGTTGTTTTGTTGGCTGCATTTTTAAAAGAAGTTTTGCATCACAGAAGGGTTACAACTGTGGCAGGGGGGATCGTTTGTGCTGGGTGTCAGTGATGGCGGATGCATGGGAGAAGGTTCACCTGGGGCATACCTATAAGGCATATGAATGAGTTCAAGTGTTCATGGGGCATTGTCACAGTGGGTGGAGATCCACAGAATAACCAAACAAATATCAAATTCCCATCCTGGGAAGTTCTGCCATATTCTCTAATGGGACAGCAAGAATTCCTTGAGTACAGGGGCAGTGACTAGCGAAGGTGGAGGGACCATTGATGGGTACTTGATATTGATGACTGTACTTATGAAACTTTTCTTTTGAAATTGAAACTTAGCCTAGTATTATAGGTTGCCTAAGAGTTACCTCCTGAGAGCCTCCTTGTTGCTCAACTGTGGCCTTTCTCTAAGCCAAACTCAACATTTATATGCATTTCTTTCCCCTCGTATGAAACATGACTCCCAGGGATAAGCCTCCTTGGTACTGAGGGATTACTACTAAGCACCAACTAGCAATGCAACTGGAAAAAGGGGGAAAGGGTTGTTGTAATTTAGTGTGGAGGTAGACAGTACCGGGAATGATCCAAAGAAAGATTGGGATCAGGTGACCTCACTCCATGTGGAATGCAGGCAAGTTTATTTAGGCTGAAGCTGCTTTTTATACTACAAAGCTGATAACAAAAGTAAGGAGTCCTTCACTAGTTTCTCAGCTTGGTGCGTGAGAGCGCTACCTGTTTGTGAGTTCCCAGACAATCTTTCTTGGGAATTCAGACAATAACATCTGTGTGGTGAGTTCACTCTGCTCTGCCTCCTCCCACTAATAGCTGCAGCATGCAGTGTCCTTGGAGACATTTACTAATGTTTCTTTCCCAGGAAGCATGCTTTTTAGATGCTTAACCCTTTATGCTCTGACTCTCAGCGTCTTCTCCAACAATTCCCCCTTTTTTGTTTTTTGTCCAGGGTGATTGTGCCTGTCTTAGGTTGCTCTCCTCTGAAGGTCTTACCCATCTCTGGCCACCAGCCAAGCTGCCATGGACAGGGGTTCGGGAGTCAAGGGTTTTAAGCAGAATCAAGTTATTGGCATGGCTGGTCTTTTCAGCCCTATTAATGCGGGACAGCAGGGCCTTGTGAATGCCTCCTAATACAGTTAAGAGTAGCAGAGCACCAATGATCACCACACTGAAGTTAACAAGTACAGAGGTTGATTTCCACCAACATAAGGGGTTTATGTTATTCAATTGATCTGTCACTGGTTGCCAAAATTCACTACCTGGAAGCGTAGTGAGTTGATTCTGAGACATGCTCAAAATCCTTTTTTGCAAATCTGTAATTTCTATAGATAAATTTGTGTGATGACCTATTAAATGATTTTTAATTTTTCCCATTCATAATGGGAATCATTGTATGGGAGAGGAGTGATACAAAAAGCACTTTCATTCCAATCACACTTCAAACTTTGTTTTAAATTTAGATTATATACTTGATCTCCCATTTGTGTAACAGCCATCTCTAAGTCATTAAGCCTATTATTAATTTGCTCATCTATAATATGCTTGACTATGCCATAGCTCACTAGCATTATGATGACAATTTTTAACATATTGTTGTGTTTGAACATTTTCATGCAGAGCAGTTCCTGCTACAGAAGCAGCTGTAATAATACCTATAAGCCCTAATACAGCAGCTATAATTAATCCAATCAAACGTTTGGTTCTTTTCAAATAATGATCTAGAAAGTGCCAAAGGATTTGGCTCTCAGGGGAAGACTGCCAGCAGCGATTCAGGCGAACTGGAAGCCATATTCCACGACACTGTTGTCCTATTAGAACCACAGTAGAACTTTCCTGTAAAACAGACTTTGATATACAAGTGTAAAGGGAGCAATTGCTGCAGAAAAACCATGTTCACCACTCCAACTATAAAAACAATTGGATCCCGTACACACACTTTATGATGTGAGCTACCATTCCAATGTAGGGTAATATTCATTGGTCCTTTCTTCCCAGTTAATGTATAAGTAGGGGCTAATCCCAAAAATACTTTCCATAAATTCTTTTGTTTTTTCCTGCAATGCTTATACCAAGGGGAGGGAATCAATCGTCCTTGATCGTCCTTGATTGATCCATCGAATTTGCCTATTGCTGGTTAAATTAGGTCTGTTTCCTAGCCATGGATATGGGTGTGTTTCAGAGACAGATACAGTAGTTTTATTAATTCCAGTCCAGGTAACTCCAGTGTAATTGCCATTTTCTGGGACTGGCAACCCCACAGGGGTGCCTTCCCAAACTATTCCATAGGAATCATTAAAGACAATTAGTTCACTTTCCATTTGGCATTCATGCCAACCTTCCTCATCGGTTTGTCTGGAAAAAGAGCAAGTGGAATTTTGAGATTTGTAACTGGAAACACTATAGGATGGGAATAAAATGATTTTAATTGACGTTTCATTTGTTCGGGCCAAAACCACAGTCTGATTTTTAATTGACATGCATGGTGGTTGTGGCCCAATGCAGAGTGGCCGACCAAGGAAGGGTAAAGTCAGATTACTTATGGTTTTTCCTTCTTCATTATTGAGGAAAGGTAATCTTTTATCAAAAGGCCCAGGAAATTCTGAACTACCATTTAAAAAAACTGAAAATGATGGATCTCCCCATGTAAGTACTCTTATAAGTGGAGGATTAGGTATATATGCCCAGTATGTAAAATTATTAGCTCTTATCCCCAATACCTGCATGATCAATAGAACTGTTATCCAGAAGATCTTCATTATGGCTCTCACTTGAGTCTGCTTCTCTCTGTTTCAGTCTATGGTTTGGCAGCCAAATGGAGACATTGGAATCTGTAAGCATAAGAGCATATCCTCGTCCCCAAATTTTTACCCATCCTTTCTTCCACAAACCATCATTAACATCTTTCCAATATATAGGTTGATGGAGAGTTGATGCATTCTTTTTTCTAGGTTGCTAATGCACTTCTGCAGGGGTGCAATTTTTTAACTGTTGATAAACATTTAGAAAATTCAACGTATATAAGGCTTTATTTAATTGATCACAAGAGTTTATCATACCATCACCATTTCCCCCTTTCTGTTTTTGAAGCATATATTTTAAGGTTTGATTAGCACGTTCTACAATAGCTTGTCTTGTTGGGTTATATGGGATACCGGTGACATGAGTAATATGCCAAGTAGCACAAAAATGTGAGAATGAATGACATATATAAGATGGGCCATTATCTGTTTTAATTTGTAAAGGAATACCCATGATAGCAAAACATTACCAAAGATGAGATTGTACAGCAGCAAATTTTTCACTGATATGAGCTGATGCCCAAAGAAAATGAGAATAAGTATCAATAGTAACATGCACATATTTAAAATGGCCAAAAGAGGGAACATGTGTAACCTCCATCTGCCAAATTGCATTAGGATGTTCACCTCGTGGATTTACACCGGAGAGTATGGGAGAATTATGAATTGGGCCACATGTGGGACAAGAACGAATAATATGTTTAGCTTGTTCTATAGTAAGATCAGGAAATTTGTGTTTCAAACTTTTGGCATTCACATGAGTGTTGTTATGAAAATCAACAGCAGTTTGTATTGGAGCAACTAATTTATCTACTACATCATTAGCAGTTGCCAAAGGACCAGGCAAATGATAATGGGATCGAATATGAGTAATATACAGAGGAGAAATTCGACTTTGAACAAGTTGTTGTAAATTAAAAAACATTAGTGAAAGTTCATCATGAGGTACAATATGTGCAGTTTCTATGTGAGACAAAACCTGGCAAACATAAGCAGAATCAGAAACAATATTGAGAGGGTCTGAGACAGTTTGTAATAATTTTATTACAGCATCAAGTTCTGTTTTTTGTGCTGATGTGTAAGGTGTTTGCCAGACCTGTTGATGGTTTGGTCCAGTAAAATCGGCCCGTCCATTACTGCTTCCGTCAGTAAAATATGTGGCAGCATGCGGAAGAGGGTTGCTTTTAGTAATGGAAGGCCAGACCCAGGAAGTACATTTCAAAAACTGTAATAATTTAGAAGAGGGAAAATGATTATCAATAACGCCAATAAAGGCACTTAGAGCAATTTGCCAAGAAGAGCTCACGCTAAATAAATGAGTAATTTCTTCCTTAGACATAGAATATAAAATATAGTCTGGATCTCTGCCTATAAGATGACACAAACGAGCTCTGCCTTTTCTGATCAAATGGGAAATTTTATCAACATAGGAATTTAAAGTTTTTAGAGATTTGTTAGGCAAAAAAAGCCATTCCAATATCCCATCTTGCCAAAAAAGTCCAGTAGGAGAATGTAAAGTAGGAAAAATAATTAATTGAAAAGGTTTGGCAAGATCAACCCGTGTTAATTGACCTTCTTGTATTCTTTGCTCCACCAATTGCAACTCAGCCTCGGCTTCAGGAGGAAGAGTCCTAGGACTCGAAAGGTCTGAATCTCCATTTAAAGTGTTAAAAAGATGTGAAAGGGCATAAGTAGGAATTCCTAACACAGGGCGAATCCAATTAATATCCCCCAACAATTTTTGGAAGTCATTAAGAGTAAGCAGTTTATCTCGATGAATTTGTACTTTCTGAGGAGTCACTGCATTCGAAGTTACTTGGAAACCCAAATAGGTAAAAGGAGTTTCTCTTTGAATTTTTTCTTCAGCTATTTGTAAATGTGAAAAAATTTGTAAGCTAAACTGAAACAAGTTTTGTAATATATCTATGCTGGGATAAGCAAATAAAATATCATCCATATAATGAATTATTAAGGCAGTTGGATATTGTTTACGAATTTTTTACAAAGGTTTATTTACAAATAATTGACATAAAGTTGGGCTATTTAACATACCTTGTGGTAACACATGCCACTGAAATCTTTGTCTGGGACTTTGATTATTAAGGGCAGGAATTGAAAAGGCTAAATTTTCTCTATCTTTAGGATGTAAAGGAATAGTAAAAAAACAATCTTTTAAATCGATAATAATCAAAAACCAATCCTGAGGTATCATAGAAGGCTGTGGCAGGCCAGGTTGAAGGGCTCCCATAGGCTGAATTACTTTATTTATCTCTCTAAGATCTTTTATCATTTGCCATTTCCCTGATTTCTTTTTTATAACGAATACCAGTGAATTCCAGGGGCTAGTAGAGGGTTCTATATGACCAGCTTTTAATTGTTCTTGAACCAAAGATTGAAGGGCTTCGAGTTTTTCTTGAGAGAGGGGCCATTGATCTACCCATATGGGTGTTTGAGTTAACCAATTGAGAGGCAAAGTGAAGCCCTTTTTATCAATGGCCCCTATTATAAATTTGATTGGTCTGGGTCAATATAACCCAGGCCCCGATGATCACCAGGTTTATGAGTTTGTCCAAATTGCATTTGATTCATCATATTTTTAACGGGGTCAGAAAGAGTAGGGATATGTATATATGCTCCCCATTGATTTAAAAGATTTCTGCCCCATAAGTTTAATCCCACATCAGCAACAAAAGGTTGTAGAGTGGCCTTTTGCCCTTCTGGACCTACTATATCAAAAATTTTTGTACTTTGTTAAACATCAGTCATGGTTCCAATACCTGTAAAAACCGTAGGAACCTTTTGTAATGTCCAAGCTTGAGGCCAATGGCATTTAGCTATAATGGTGACATCAGCTCCAGTATCTACTAATCCTAAAAAAAAACTTTCCCATTAATAGTAATAGTTATTTCAGGTCTTTCATCTCCCACAAACGTTTGCCAAAAGACTCTATGACCTGTTGACCCAAAGCCACCAGTTCTTTTTAAAGGAAGTGCAGAAGGTTTATTATAAGGAAGAAAAAGCAATTGAGCAATACGGTCCCCGCTGACTATGTGTACTTGCCCCAGGGACTGTACCATAACTTTAATTTCTCCCTGATAATCCTCATCAATAAGTCCCATTTGAACCAAGAGTCCTCTTTGAGTTAAACTACTTCTCCCAACTACTATCCCTACTGAATTTTTTGGAATTGGGCCTTTAACTCCTGTAGATATTGTTTGGATGCCCATTGATTGTGTTATTAATTTGGTTTCTGCACTTGGCAAATCTACAGCAGCACTTCCCCTCGTTGCTCTTTTTAATTTGGTAGCAGGAGTGAGTGATTTCTCCCATTGCTGACAGGATATTTCAGTGGGAGGCTCATATTGTTTATCTGGGGGCCCTGAGGTAGGCCCGCATAAATGTTTCCCAAACGGGTGACTGACTTCCCGTCTCCATAAAATCGGGATTTACATTCCCTAGCCCAATGGAACCCTTTCTGGCATTTTGGGCATTTTGTTGATGGACGTGGACATGACTCATTTCTCTTTTGTGGTCCTGAAGCAGGGAGCATTTTGCACTGTTTCTGAAAATGTCCTGTCTTTCCACATCTATAACACACTCCCTTGTTTCCTCGACCCTTGCCCAGGTATGCTTGAGCCATAGCAGTGTCCATAGCGGCCATCTGATGAGTAGAAGACCCAATATCCTGACAAGCTTTAACATAATCAGGTATTGATCCACCAGCTGCTTTTATAGGTCTTATAGCTTTTTTGCATTCACTATTGGCATTTTCAAAAGCAAGAGTTAAAAGAATAAAATCTCGAGCCTCAGGAATTTGCACAGTTTTTAAAACAACATCAGAAAGCCTAGCAATAAATTCCACATACGGCTCATTAACCCCTTGAATTATTTTTGAAAATGACTGGATAGGTTGGCCAGGAGGTGCGATTTTCATCCATGCAGTTAAACAAGCCATCCTAACCTGAACAATAGCTACATCATTATATTGTAACTGCCAGGGTATACCCATCCAATCACCAGTACCCAAAAGCTGATCAATAGTTATTGGAACAGGAGGGTTTTGAGCTGCATTGAGCCTGGCTGTTTGAGTAGCTTCATCTGTCCACCATGTTTTAAATTGTGAAAATTCAGCAGGATTTAAAACTGTATGAACTAGCATTTCCCAGTCCCATGGAATTAGTCTATCTGTTTGAGCCAGCCCTTTGATAAGACCAAGAGTCTAAGGGTAGTTAACCCCATATTGCGCACAGGCTTGTTTTAATTCTTTCAGCAGTTTAAAAGGAAGTGGTTCATGATGGAATTCTAAACCTCCCTGAGGATTAGCTTGATCAGGGGTAGTTGGGTTATAGTTACAGGAAACTGTGCCAACATTTGAAGGGCTTCGGGATCACCAGCACTTCTGCCCTGTGCAATGCATCTCATGAGAGGCGATGAAGCATGAGTGTTAGGAACCTTTACATGGTTAGTACACGGATTAACATCAAAACCATCAGGAAACATAGTAAAAGGGTTAGTAGGAGGCGGAAGAGTAGAAGGAGGAGCAGGGTTCCAGGAATCTTTAGCAGAAGTTTGCTTAACTATACCCAAGTCCCCAGGATTAGTTCCCTGTTCCTTCTGTTCCTTAGGTAAGGTAGGATACAAAGGCTGGACAGAAAAAGTATCTGGCTGATTTAAAAAACTAGTGCTAGTCCCCTTAGTACGGCAGAAAACAGAATCCTCTTGATCAGAAGTGCAACCTTCCGGCACTTCAAAACTACCTTCCTTTAAAACAGGCTGTTGAGTGCTATCATCAACACCTTTTGCATAAACAACATTTTCATCATCCTCTTCTTCAGATTGAAGAGGATCTATAGCAGTGGCTATTTGATGACAGAGAGTCCATACTTGAAGAGGAACTGTTTCCCCTTTTTGATAAGCTCGCCGCAATGATTTCATTACTAGTTTCCATTGTTTTAAATTTAATACATAGGACCAGCCTGTCTCCGGAGCTCTCAGGAACCCCACTGAGTGGGGTGATAGGCACTTAGATGTTCTATGAGCTCCTACTGAGGTGTGCGTAAGAGTTACCTCTGGGATGACCTCCCGACTCTCTTTGAAGTCTTTTAGCCACTTGAACTCATTTGTCTTTACCATTTCCCCCTTTTATTCAAGGTCTTTTTCCAGTTGTGTTGCCAGTTGGCACTTGGTATTAATCCCTCGTTGCCAGGGAGGCTCATCCCCGGGAGTCATGTCCCACGTTGGGGGGAAGGTAATGCAATCATATGCTGAGTTTGGCTTAGAGAGAGGCCACATTTGAGCTACAAGGAGGCTCTCAGGTGGCAACCCTTAGGCACCCCACAACTGCAGGGAGGTGGGCAACATGGGAATCCCAGTGGGTTCTGTGTAATATTTTGCGTAATCTAAGCACCTCTTAAAATATATGTATATATATATATTTATATATATATATATATAACATTTTTGTAAGCAAATACACATATATGCATATATATTTATAATATCATTTTGCAAATGTTTGTATGTATTGTGAGAATTTTGATTTTTATCCATAAGAAAAAAAAATTTTTAAAAATTAATACATTCCACCCTTGAGGCTGAAACCAGTAACAATGTTTCTGTACAAGAGAAAAGAGTTCCAGTAACTCGTGGGTCATCACAGATACCCCTGTATTCTTTAATAGGGTCTTTAAAACTTCGGATAATTCCTCTAATCGAGTCGACTGATTACCTATTATCCTGACGATCAAGATTATTTGACTCACCTTACAAGATTCAAGGACCGTCGGACCCAGCAACAACAGTCCTTACTTCCATGGCACTGATCCAGAGAAAAAGATGATGAGAGACTAGTTGTGCCCCACGTTGGGTGCCATCTGTGGTAATTCAACGTGGAGGTAGACGGTACCGGGAATGATCCAAAGAAAGATTGGGATCAGGGGACCTCACTCCATGTGGAATGCAGGCAAGTTTATTTAGGCTGAAGCTGCTTTTTATACTACAAAGCTGATAACAAAAGTAAGGAGTCCTTCACTAGTTTCTCAGCTTGGTGCGTGAGAGCGCTACCTGTTTGTGAGTTCCCAGACAATCTTTCATGGGAATTCAGACAATAACATCTGTGTGGTGAGTTCACTCTGCTCTGCCTCCTCCCACTAATAGCTGCAGCATGCAGTGTCCTTGGAGACATTTACTAATGTTTCTTTCCCAGGAAGCATGCTTTTTAGATGCTTAACCCTTTATGCTCTGACTCTCAGCGTCTTCTCCAACAAAGGGTAAAGACAGATGAGTTTATATGGCTAAGGGACTTCAAAGTGAGTCAGGAGATCATTCCAGAGGTTACACTTACGCACATCTAAGCAGGATCTCATTGACTGCCACAGCAAATATTGCCTCAAATAGCAGGGCTCCTGAGGGCTATGGAGACATCCAGACACAATAGGTAAGCTGATAGCTCAGAAGTTTGGCACCTTGCCAGTTGCCCATACTTTTGAATTTATACTCCCCAGTATGATAGAGTTGGATTCAGTTGTGGTTTACCTACACATGGCTCTTCTGCCCCTTCTATTTGAACCTATAGTTAGAACTAGAGTTGATAGGTTTATGCAAAGAGACTTAAATTTTTGGGCTTTCCATGTGCCAGTTGGGCTGTGAATTTCAACAGAGTTGCAATACCTACTCTCCAGTTCATTGGACTCACCCAGGACAATGAACAAGGAAATGATGATGGACAACGACCATCCCAAGGAACAGAAAGCGTCTGCAACTGTAAGCAAGATAGTCCCATCCATCTATCCCATAGGATATAATCCCCTTCTCAATTAGAGGTGGAGTGGGCATCACCATCCAGAATCCTCAGGATTGGGGAACGAATGATAGACTAGAGTAGACTTACTGTTATTCTACCATAGACTTATTGTTATTCCAGCAACGGAAGAATTGTATCATTGATGTGGAGGCAGTGGTCCCCGGAGGTTCTTAGGGGAGTGAGAAGAAAAAATATGTGTAATATTGGGGAATTTTGGGGACATTCGAATCATCCTGAATGACATTACAATGACAGATACAGGCCATTATATATCTTGTCATAACTTACAAAATTTTGCAGTGGAGAGACTAAACTATAATGTAAATTATAATCCATACTTAGTGGCAATGCTCCAATATGTGTTCATCAATTGTAACAAATGTACCATACTAATGAAGGATGTTCTTAATGTGGGAAAGTGTGGCAGGGGTAGAGAGTAGAGCATATGGGAATCCCCCATATTTTTTATGTAACATTTATGTGATCTAATGTTTTTTTTTTTAATTAAAAAGTATATTAAAAATAAATTAATACATAAATAAAAGAGAGTTTGTAAAAAAGATTCCAACTTTCCAGGAAATATTAAAGGTAACCTTATAGCCTGAAAGGTAAAGACAGGCGAGAGAGGCTTGGAGGAGAGTATAGAAGACAAGAATAGCATAAAGGATAACCAAAAGAGTAAAAAGACAGATGAAAATAAGATGACATATGAAAGCAAAGAATAAAATGGTCGAAATAAATAATGCATTAACAGCAATATCATTGAATGTGAATAGATTAAACTCCCCAATCAAAAGATAAAGGCTGACAGAATGGATAAAAAACATGAGTGGTCCATATGCTGCCTATAAGAGACTTTACTTAGACCAAGGGGGTACAAATGGGCTGAAAGCGAAAGGTTGGAAGATACACCACACAAAGTAAGCAAAAAAGAGCAGGGGTAGCTATACTAATGTCGGACAAAACAGACTTTAAATGCAAAAAAATTATGAGATACAGAAGGCCATTATATATTACTAAAAGGGACAACCCACCAGGAAGAAATAACAGTCATAAATCTCTCTGCACCTAACCAAGGTGCCCCAAAATACATGAGGGAAACTCTGGCAAAACTGAAGGGAGAAACAGACACTTCTACAATAATCGTTGGAGACTTTAATACCTCACTCACATCATTAGATAGAACACTAGACAGAAGATCAACAAGGAAACAGAGAACTTGAACAATATGATAAACGAGCTAGACCTAACAGACATACAGAACGCTGCACCCAAACTCAGCGGGTTATACTCTCTTTTCAAATGCTCAGGAATGTTTCTCCAGGATAGACCCTATGTTAGGTCAAAATGCAAGTCTCAATAAATATAAAAGATTGAAATTATACACAGCACCTTCTCAGAACATAATGGAATGAGACTGGAAATCAATAATAGATGCGAAAAGTGAATTCACAAATGTGTGGAGGCTGAACAACACACTATTAAATAATCAGTAGAAGAAGATAATGCAAGTGAAATTAATAAATATATGAACACGAATGAATACGAGAACACAAATTATCAAAACTTATGGGACATAGTGAAGGCAGTACTGAAAGGGAAATTTATAGCCTTAAATGCCTATATTAAAAAAGAAGAAAGAGCTAAAATCAAAGAACTAACTGAACAACTGGAGAAACTAGAAAAAGAAAAACAAACCATTCCCAAAACAAATAGAAGAAAGAAATAACAGATTAGAGCAGAAATAAATGAAATTGAGAACAACAAAATAGAGAACATCAACAAAACCAAAAGCTGGTTCTTTGAAAAGATCAATAAAATTAATAGTGCCTAAAGAAGTTGAATATAGATTTGCCACATGACCTGGCAATACCACTACTGGGTATTTACCCTGAAGAACTGAGAGCAGGGACACAGACATTTGCACACTGGTGTTCATAGCGGTATTATCCACAATTGCCAAAAGTTGTAAACAACCCAGATATCCATCAACCAATTAATGGATAAACAGACTGTGGTGTATACACACAATGGAATATTATGCAGCTGTAAGAAGAAATGAAGTCATAAAGCATATGACAACATGAATGATCCTGGAGGACAATATGTTGCGTGAAGCAAGCCAGAAATAAAAGGATAAATACTGTATGATTGTGCTACAATGAACTAAATATATTGTGTAATCTCATGGAGTTAACTAGAATATAGGTCACTAGAAAATAGAATGAGGTTAGAGAATGGAAAGCTGAGGGTTAACTTATGTAGAACTGGTAAAAAAGGATGTGTGTTCATCTTTGGAAATAATCAGAAAAGGTGAAAGCCCAACATAATGTTTGTAACTAGCAGTGGGTATGACAGTCGTTTAAAGGGAAAGTCTAAGGCCATGTATATTACTAAAAGGAAAGCTAAAAAATGTAACATGGGACTATATAGCATAGTAAACCACATGTAAAATATGAATATGGGTCAAATTGTATATATAAAACCGTTTGTTTTTGAAACTGAACAAATGTCTGTTAATACTGCAGGATGTTAATATCAGACCAAAAAAATCATTATGCTAACTGAAAGAAACCAGACACAAAGTACTAAGTATTGCATGATTCCATTTAGATAAAATATAAATATAAATCAATTTATAAAGGTGAAAGTAGAATAGCAGTTATGTAAGACTGGGGGAGGATGGCTAAGGGGTATGGAGTTTTTCTTTTTTGGAGTAATGAAATTGTTCTAATATTTTTTGTGGTGATGAGTGCACAACACTGTGATTATGCTAAAAGCCATTGATTATACACTTTGGAGAGATCGTGTGGTATGTCAATGTATCTAAATAAAACTGCTCAATAAATAAATAAATAAATAAATAAATAAATAAATAAATAAGGGAAGCGGATGTGGCTCAGGGGACTGGGCTCCCACCTACCACATGGGAGGTTGCTGGTTTGGATCCCAGTGCCTCCTAAAGAGGACAGCAAGCTGTTACGACAGGCAGGTGTGGCAAGATAACACAACCAGAGACATAAGAAGAGAAAACATAATGAGAGACACAACAAAGCAGGGAGCAGAGATTCCTGGTGCCTCCTAAAGAAGACAGTGAGCTGACGCTACGGGCAGGTGTGGGGAGCTGATGCAACAAGATGGCACAACAAGAGATACGGGAAGGAAAAACATAATGAGAGACACAACAAAAAACAGAGAGTGGCGGTGGTTCAAACGATTAGGCGCCTCCCTCCCACATCAGAGGTCCTGGGTTCGGCTCCCGCTGCCTCCTAAAGAAACAAGGAAGACGAACAGACATAGCAAGTGAAAAACAACAAGGGGTTGGGGAGAAATAAATAAATAAAATAAATCTTTAAAAAATAAATGTGCAAGAATAGCCAGAAATAACAGCTATCTATAGTAGGGGAAGCATAGAGAGATTGAGAGGTGAAGAATTTTCTTGTTTGTTTGTCTGTTTTTATTTATTATTATTATTGAAATAATGAAAATGCTCTAAAATGATTGAAGTGATGCATACACAACTATGTGATTATGAGTGTACACTTTGGACAGAATTGTATGCTTTATTAATAGGTATCAATAAAATCGGTTTGTTTAAAGAAAACACCATTTAGGGTTGTACGTTAATGTTACAAGATGTTAATATCAGGCAAAAATACAACCAAAGCAAACTATGGACAGCAGTATATATAGAGAGAGAAATAGAATAGCAGCTATGTATGGCAAGGGAAGGACAGAGAGATTGAGAGGTGATTATTAAGGAGTAGAGTTTTTGTTTGTCTATTTTTTGTTTATTATTATTATTGGAGTAATGAAAATGCTCTAAAGTTGTTTGAAGTGATGAATGCGCAACTCTGTGATTATACCAAATATAATTGATTGTACACATTGCATGGAGTGTATGCTTTATGAATATGTATCAATAAAATTGATTTAAAAATAAATACCATTTAGGGAAAAACGTTTTCAGCAAGGCCACTGGTCACACAACTGCAGAAGGCATGGTTTACATAAATTGCCATGTGAATGGTACCTACTAAAATTATGTGATATGGCAGTTCTGTCCCTGCTTGGCTCAGGAACAGACCTGTCCTGTCTGGGAGGCAGGTGCATTTGTGGAAATGCAGCACTTTCACCTGTCAAAACAGGAAGCCATTAAGCACTGCAATCAAACCACCAGCAACCTCTGCTCTGATTCCAGGATCACTAAGCAATCTTCTGATTATAATTTGGCTCCCCATGTGGCTTCCTACAGAGAAAGAATATGATGGTCACAGAAATGAGCATCTCTCCTTTTGGCCATTATTTTCTCATTTAAATTAAATCAGCATCTGCCCTCTGATATTATCCACTAGTCCACTGAAAGCTTTGTTATAGTGAATATACATCCCCAAGTTTGAACTAGTCCAAGTGACAGACAAGACCAAATTTTTAGTTTGAAAATTTGAAGATTAGACCCTCCCATGGGGTGACTTTACAAATAGAGTACAATTTTGAAAAGCTTCCTAAGAACAGCCAGTGAGCCTCATCTGGCACTGCAGTGGTTCAAACACCTTTCAATTAAAATGGGGTAATAATATTCTAGGTAATAAATAATAAACTATTTTCAAGGATAATATGACAAATAAAGGCAGTTGGAAAGGAAAAAAATGTAATATCAATTGTATATACAAAGATGCTTAAAATTTCATTTTTCATTAAATCTCACAATATTCTGAGGTATGTTAATGTTATTCCCAACTTAATGAAAAGATAACGGATGATCAGGGAGATCCCTGATCTGCCTAAATCCACCCAGCAACTGGGAGAAGCCAGAAGTGGATCACAGGATTATTGGTTTTGCATCATGTGTGTACACCAACACTATGATAGTAAAGTAACTGGATGAAATTGACTATGTCTGACTGAAGAGTGAGGAAATAGCTGAAAGAAGAGAAAACTGGAAAACGTTAAGAAAGTAAGGGCCTCCCAGCTTTATTGAAATAAATAGTAAGGTGTTTGGATCTATACTAATGAATGGCAATGAATGACAAACATTAATAAAAATAATGTCCTCCTCCATCAAGATGTGTGTAATGACTAATTTATTTAATGTATATTGGTTGCAACTTGAAGTTTGTTTGTGTGTTTATCTACTCCCCTATAAATAATCTTTTATAATAAATTATTTTGTAGATAATTGGGGACATATCCATATAATGTAGCAGAAACAGATTTGTGGATAAATGGACTATGAAGAATATGCAATGATTCATACCAAAAGACATTGTCTAACTTGCAAAAAATAATTCTTAGTAGATTGTTCAGGATATGCACTTTAAAATCAGGAAATTATTAACCCAGTGGATAGGCAGTCAGGAAAGTGTCAATTTTAAAGGAAATGTGTGGCATTTTCAGTGTCAGAGGATCAGTTAGAAAATGACTACTCCAGCTGGGTCTCTACTGCCATCCACTAATCAGAAACTTGGCAAAAGTGGGTTCACACCGATCGCAGCGTGGTTGCTTTTGACTGGAAATGCCATTGCGGTAGTTTTAATTAGAGACATGTCAAGTAACTCAGTGTTAACAGTGGTGTGGAAGAATCAGCAATGGTTACAGTTTGAAACCCTCTGTTGGACATTTACTCCATGTATAGGAGTCTCTTGGAAACATTTTTGTGAGCTGAAAATAATTCATATTATGTCTGCTGGTCATTAAGTCATATCCCATTGTGTTAATGCCAGGACTAAATGGAAAAACAGATGTGGCAATTAAAAACTAAAAGTGATACCCATTTATTTTTGGCTCAGAATTACTACACATAGCAGCAGTTTTTTCTTCCTTAGCCAAAGAGATGGCATGTACAGAGTAACTATTATTTTCCTGCTGTTTATGAATAGTTCGTGAATCATGACCAACATTCAACCACCTGCATATTTCTATTTTTAAACCACTTAAAATATATTCATTTTCTGATTTCTCTGTACTTTTGAAAAAAAAGTAATATGTGTGTTACCATGATTATCTAGCCATTTTGGCTAGAAAGCAAAAAGCAATTAAATAACTGAAATAAAATTGTAGCTTTGAATAAGGATTGTTCTCAAAGTCAAATTCACATGAACAGAGATAGTAAGATTGATGTTTCCCAAGTCTATATCACACTAATTGCAAAATCAAGTTGGTCATACCCTTATTTAACAATAATTGATCAAATTAACTATGAGTTACAAATCCACTTTGAAGAAGACCAAGAATATCATAACTATTCTTTAGCCAGTCCTACATTTGAAGATTTCTACAAGTTAAATATTGTTAAGGATCTGCTTTTTGCAAGGATTTTGAAGATTTTTCAGGAAATTAAAAGGTAAGATACAGTTTCCACCACCTTGTAACTTACTGCAATATAGTTATGGGGGATAAGACAATAACATAAATAGCTATAATTCAAAACAAAGTATGATAAGTATATTAGAGGTATGTTAAAAATGCTATATGGCACCATGATAATAAAACTCAGTAAATGCTATACCTACAAAAAGCCCAGCTACCTTCTTGCAGAAATTGACAAACTGATCCTAAAATTCATATGGAAATTCAAGGGACCCAGAGTAGCCAAAACAATCTTGAAAAAGAAGAACAAACTTGAAGGTCTGACATTTCCTAATTTAAAAACTTAGCACAAAACTACAGTAATCATTAGAATGTGGTACTGACATAAGGAGAGGCATAGAGGTCAATAGAATAGAATTGAGAGTACAGAAAGAAATGTTCACATTTATGGTCAATTTTTTTTAAAGGGTGCCAAGAACATTGAATAGGGAATGAATAGTCTTTTCAGTAGGTGGTACTAGGATAATTGGATATCCACATGCAAAAGAATAAGTTGGACCTCTACCTCACACCATATACAAAACTAACTAAAAATGGATCAAAGACATAAATATAAACAGCTAAAACTTTTAAACTCTTAGAAGAAAATATAGGCTAAATCTTTGTGACCTTGGTTTAGACAATAATTTCTTAGATGTGACATGAAACACAAGAAGCAGAAACAAATAAATAGGACATTAATCAAAATTTAAAACTTTTTTTACTTCAGAGGACACACAATAAAATGAAAGGACAACCCACCAAATGGGGGGAAAATATATTTGCATATTATATATCTTCCAAGGAACTCATATCCGGAATGTATAAAGAACTCTTACAGGAATTCTGGGAAGATGGCATCAGAGTAGGCAGTCAGGGCTCAACTCTCTCACAAAAACAATGGAGAAAGATCAAACTCCATCCAAGGGATCTGCTTTGGGGGTCAGCAGACCAGGACAGCCCCAGGGAGCAGCAAGGGAAAGAGAGATGAAGAACCTAAAACAAAAAATGAGTTACTAAAACCTTGTGGCAGCCCGGAAAGGCCCCATCCACCCCCCTCAAGACATTATGCCTGGACAAAATCCATGGCTAACTGCAGCTGACTGAGAGGTGACCAGACATCTTCCTCCCAGTCAGCTGTTACAAGGGAAGAGTAAGGGTACATCAGAGGGCAGAGAGTGGTTTCACTTCAGTGAATTTGGCCAGGAAAGCCTGCTTTGAATCTCAGCTCTGGCCAGACCAAAAACACAGGAAAGGGAAGATTGAAAGAAAAATCTCCATGGAAAGGTTTGCCATCAAGCACCATCTGCTGGAGAGACAGGAAACTACAAGGAGGAAAAACTGCACCTAGGACTCTTTTTTTAAAATATATTTTTTATTTTTAAAGAAGCTTTAGATTACATAAATGTTACATCAAAAATAAAGAAGATTCTCATATACCCCACCCCCTCACCCTCCCACACTTTCTCACATCAACAACATCTTTCATTAGTGTGGTACATTTGTTACAATTGATGAACACATATAAAAGCATTGTACTAACTAAAGACTGTATTTTACATTATAGTTTACACTCTGTTATGCACAATTTTATAGGTTATGAAAAAGTGTATAATGGCCTGTGTCCATCATTGCAGTGTCATGCAGGACAATTCCAATGTCCTAAAAATGCCCACATGTTACACCTATTCTTCCCTCTCCCTCCCCTGAGAAACTCTGGTGGCCACGGCCATTATATCAATAATACAAGTTCTTCCATTGCTATAATAATAATACATCTACTTTAGTCCATAGTTGCTTTCCCCCCTATGTTTCTTCATTCCTCATTAGGTAGGTGATGCCTACCCTGCCTCTGATTGAGAGAGGGCTTAGATGCCATGAGACAAATGAATGGAACTGTATTGCTTGCAGTTGCAGACACTCTCTGTTTCCTGGGATGGGCATTGTCCATTATCATTCCTTTTGTTAGTTGTCCTGGGTGAGTCCAATTAACTGCTGAGTAGGTGTTGCAACTCTGCTGAGATTCAGATTTTGCCTGAAACCCTGGGAGAAAATCTATACCCCATTAGTGAATCCCTGGCCCTGTTTTGAAAACTTAAGCTGGACAATTGTAAAGACTCATACTAAGTTGAACCAAAAATCAAAGAAGAGCTGTGAAAAAAATAAACCTAAGCAAAAGAGAGAAGTTAACCATCAAAATTATTCATCAATGTATTCAGATACCTATACATCAGCAAAAATTACAAGCCATATTAAGAAACAAGAAGAGATGGCCCAGCCAAAGGAACAAATCAAATACCCTGAAGAGACACAGGATTTAAGACCACTAATCAATGATAATCACACAAATCTCCTAAATCAATTAAAGGAATTTAAATAAAATATGACTAAAGAGATAAAGGATATTAAGGAGACACTGTGCAAATATTCTCACTGTCCTGATTTTGTGATAATCAGGGTAGGCTAAACATTCATTATATTAGAAACCATGCATATATCCCCAGACCTAGTTTTACTCCCTAGGTCTGGTTTTTAGAATGTTGGTGATAAACTAAGCCTGATTTATTATATGACCATCCTGTATGGGAAAAGACTGTAACTCTAGGTATCTTTGGTCAACCTTAAGAGATATAATGGGGGGCAGACGTGGCTCAAATGGTTGGGCATCTGTCTCCCATATGGAGGGACCTGGGTACCATCCCTGGGACCTCCCAGTAAAAATAAAAAAGAGAAAAATATAGAAGGTGTGTAGGCTACCAGGCCCCATGCATGGTTGTGCCGCCAGGGCCCGTGAGTGGGTAAGCCCCCAAGGCCCTGCTCACGGTGCACCGCAAGACCCCGCAACCCATGCAGCAAGATGATGACATAACAGGAGAGTGACACAAGGGAGAACCCAGACGAGACACACCGAAAAGCCAAGAACTAAGGTGGCGCAGGTTGTAGGACACCTCTCTCCCACTCAGAGTTTCCAAGGATTGAATCCCAGTGAAGACAGGAGGGGAAGGATGAGAACAGAGGGCAGGAAACAGACACAGAGAGTTGCCCAGCGAATGGACACAAAAATGGGGGGGGGGAGGTAAAATGGATTAAAGTAAATAAATAAATAAATCCTTAGAAAAATGTATAAGGGAAAGATACGGACTCTAGTTAGTAGTAAAACTTTGACAATGCTCTTTCCTAATCTGTTAACAAATGTTTCACAACAATGCAAAGTATTTGTGGTGGGGTGATGTGTGGGAACCCTGTATGATGTTATGCATGTTTGTTTTGTAAGTTCACAATGTTTACTGAGCACTTATTGTTTATATATGTTCATGTATGAATGATATACTTCAATAAATTGTTAAAAAAATAAAAAAGAAGACACTGGGTAAGCTTAAAGAACAATTTGAACCTATAATTAGTACTAAAGTTGGTATGTGTATGTCCAAGAGACTTAAATCTTTGGGCTGTCCATGTGCCAGGTAGGCCCTGAATCTCAATGGAGTTGCAACAACTACTCTCTAGTTCATTGGTCTCACTCAAGACAACTAACAAGGAGGTGATCATAGACAACTACCAAACCAAGGAACCAACAGAGTCTACAACAGCAAGCAAGAGAGTCCTATCCATTGGCTCCATAGGATTGCAACCCCCTCTCAATTAGAGGTGAAGTGGGCATCACCATCCCAGAATCCTCAGGATTAGGGAATGAACTATGGACTAAAATAGACTTGCTGGTATTTTACTATAGACTTATTGTGATTCTAGAATGGAAGAAATTCTATCATTGATGTGGAGGCAGTGGCCACTGGAGGTTCTGAGGGCAGGGAGAGGGAAAAACAGGTGTAACACGGGGCATTTTTGGGACTTTGTAATTGTCCTGAATGACATTGCAATGACAGATACAGACCAGTATCTTGCCATAACGTACAGAATTGGGTGGGAGAGAGTGTAAACTACACTGTAAACTTTAATCCATGCTTAGTGGCAATGCTCCAAAATGCATTCACCAATTTCATCGAATTGATGAATTGTTAATGAAGGATGTTGTTAATGTGGGGAAATGTGGGAAGTGTGGGGAGTGGAGCATATGGGAATCCCCTATATTTTTTTATGTGACATTTGTGTAATCTAAGTATCATTTTTTTAAAAATTAAAAAATATTATTTTTAAAAAAGAACAGTTTGAACGCTTGACAGAGAAAAGTAACAGAGCTTATGGGAATGAAAGACACAAGGGATGAGGTTAAAAATACATTAGAGGCACATAACAGCAGATTTGAGTTGCTTGAAGACAAAAGTAGTGGTTTTGAGGACAGAACATCTGAACTGGAAAAGACAGGAGAACAGAAAGAGAAAAGAATGGAAAAAATGGACCACAGTCTCAGGGAATTGAATGATAACAAAAAATGCAAAAATATATGCATTATTGGCATTCCAAAAGGAGAAGAAAATGGAAAAGGGGCAGAAAGAATAATGAGGAAATAATGACTGAAAACCTCCCTACTGTTATTAAAAACATAAATATCAATGTCCAAAAAGGACAACACACCCCAAACAGAATAAACACAAATAGATCCACTCTGAGACGCCTACTATTCAGAATGACAAATATCAGAGATAAAGAGAAGATTTTGAAAGCAGCTCTTAAAATATATGTATATATATATATATATAAATAACATTTTTGTAAGCAAATACACATATATGCATATATATTTATATATCATTTTGCAAATGTTTGTATGTATTGTGAGAATTTTGATTTTTACCCATAATAAAAAAAAAAAAAAAGAGAAAAGCAAAGCATCACAAACAAGGGAACCTAAGGAAGATTAAGTGTCGACTTCTCGTCAAAAACCATGGAGGCAAGAAGGCAGTGATATGATGTATTCAATGTACTGAAGAGGAAAAACTTCATGCCAAGAATTCTGTATCCAGCAAAACTGTCCTTCAAACATGAGGGTGAGTTTAAAGTCTTCACAGACAAACAAAAACTGATAGAATATGTTACCAAAAGACTAGAATTATAAGAGATACTAAAGGGAGTGCTGAAGCCTAATAGGAAAAGACAAGGGCAAGAGACTTGGGGAAGAGTGTAGATATGAAGATTATTAGGAAGTGTAAATTAAAGGGTAAAAAAAACAGACAATAGTAAGATATGACAATGGAAAGCCAAAGGATAAAATGGATGAAGTAAGTAATGCCTTTACAATAATAACATTGAATGTTAATGGCTTGAACTCCCCAATCAAAAAACAGGCTGATAGAATGGATAAAAAAAAAAAAAAAAGTACTGTCTATATGCTGTCTACAGGAGATGCAGCTCAGACATAAGGACACAACCAGGTTAAAAGTGAAAGGTTGGGAAAAGATATTGCATACAAACAATAAACCAAAGAGGAGCTGGAGTAGTGATATTAATATTGGACAAAATAGATTTTAAATGCAAGACTGTTATAAGGGATGAAGAAGATCATTATATATTAATAAAAGGGGCAATTCACCAAGAAGAAATAACTCTACTAAATACTTATGCTCCTAACCTGCGTGCCTCAAAATATACAAGGCACACATTGGCAAAACTGAAGGGTGAAAGACAGCTCTACAATAACAGTTGGAGACTTCAATACAACACTATCAGAATTGCTTAGAACATCTGGACAGAGGCTAAAGAAAGAATCAGAGAGTTTGAGTAATATGATAAATGAACTAGAGTCAAGAAACATTTATAGAGCACTACACTCCAAAACAGCAGGATATACATTTTTATCAAGCACTCATGAATCCTTTTCAGGATAGACCAATGAATTGGTAAAAAGGATGTTTGTAAATTTTTGGAAATGAATAGAAATGGTGAAAGCACAAATGTTTGTAACTAGAGAGCTATTATATGGTTATGACTGGTTGAAAGGGAAAGTTTAAGGACTTGTATATTACTATAAGTAAAGCTAAAAATGTAATATGGGACTGTTTAACAAGTGAAATCTCATGGGAAATATGAATATGTTTAATATTGCATATATAAGTCTATTTTTACAAAATATAAATGCAAATAAACTAGAGAGAGAGAATGAATAACAGCTATGTATTGCAGGAAAAGCATAGAGAGATTAAGGTAATGAGTATATTTTTTGTTATTATTATTGGAATAATGAAAATGCCCTAACAATGATTGAAGTGATGAATGCACTACTATGCACTTATACCAAATACCATTGATTGTACATTTTGGATGGTTTTATGCTGTATTAATACATATCAATAAAATTGATTTGTTTAAAAAGAAGAACTCTTACAACTTAATAATTTAAAAAGAAACAAACCAATTAATAAAAAACAAAGGATCTGAGTAAATAGCTCTCCAAAAAGATAAACAAATGGCCAATAAACTTATGATAAGATGCTTAACATCATTATCCATCAGAGAAATGAAAGTCAAAACCACAATGAGATACTACTTCACACCCATTAGTATGGCAACGGTTAAAAAAGATAAGTGCTGTTGAGGATGTGGAGAACTTGGAACACTCATATACTGCTAGTTGGAATCTAAAACGGTACAGCCACTTTGGAAAACAGCCTGGTACTTTCTCAAATGATTAAACAGAGTTATCATATGACCAACAATTCTATTCCTAGGTATCTACTCACGAGAAATGAAAACATATGTCTACACAAAAACTGGTACAAAAATGTTTATAGCAACATTATTCATAATAGCCCCAAAGTGAAAACAACCCGATAGTTCATCAGCTGATGAATGGCTAAACAAAATGTAATATATCCATATAATGGAATATGATTTGACAATTTAAAAAATGAAGTACTGATACCTGCTACAACATAGATAAACCTTTAAAACATTATGCTAAGTGAAAGAATCCATTCACAAACTCCTACATAAAATGAACTCCTACAATATTTTGGGGCTAATGAAAATGTTCTAAAATTGATTGTGATCATAGTTTCACAATTCTGTGAATATTCTAAAAAAAAAAAAAGCATTGAATTATACACTTCAAATGGGAGAATTGCCTAGTATGTGAATTGTATCTCAATAAAAATGTTATAAAAAACTATAAGTAAAAAGTAAAACAATTCAAAATTTCAAGAAATGTATAATTTCAGTGCTATCAACATACAATTAAAAGATGAAACAATTCCAATTTATTTTGAAGCCATTATAATATCCTGAATATCAAAACTTAATAAAGATTAGATTACATGACAAGAAAACAGACAAAATAAACCTCATACTTAACATTAAGACACTATAGGTATCCTTATTAAATTTCTGAGAACCCTACTTAAGGCAAAAATGACAACAACAAGAAAGCAAATGAACTCAGCAATTAAGAAAGACAAAGATAAAACTATTGAGTTGGCATTAAATGCAATCAACTTTCTAGAAAACTCAGGAGGATCAAGTAAAGGAATACTTAGAAATATTAATAAAAAGATGATGATTAAAAACTATAAAACTCAATGGCTGTATTATTTATGAACTGTAATAAGTTTAAAAATATAGCAAAAAAACCAAAATCTTTTATAGATGTTTGGAAGATGAAAAAAAATTCCATTCTTCAAAATCACAAAAATATTAAAATACATAGAATTGACTCATAAGAAATACGTGGGACCTATTTAAATAAACTATAAAATTTTATCAGTTTCTTGAAAAGACTAGATTCCCTGTATGGAAATCTGGCTACAATAAATACTTCAATTCTCCTCAAATTAATCTATTAATTTTAATGCAATTCCAAACACGATCCCAATGACTCTTTTCTTGCAACTTGATAAAGTGCTTATATTGTTCATCTGGAAGAATAAATTGGTGATAATATCAAAATCAATTTCTTTCAGGAAAAGATATTAAGAGACATTAAAATATAACAAAACATTTTGTAAAATAGTAATATATAAAATAGCATGCTCCTGTGATAAGTTGTATTAATGGACCGAACTGTAAAGCCCCAAAATAAATGCTAGGAAGTAAGAGGTTTTGCAATCTAATGTTGATAAAGATGGCATTTCAAATGAGTAAAGAACCATAATTTAATAAATGGTACTGTCAATTATTAACTAGAAAATTGGGTGGGAAATTGGTATATTGCTTGTCTTTGTAAATAAAATTTTATTGTAGCACAGCCATGCCCATTCTTTTACCCATGGTCCATGGCTGCTTTTGTGCTTTAATGGCAGAGTTAGTTGTGACAGAGCCTGTGTGGCCCACAAAGCCTATGCAGAAAAGTTTGCCAACTCCTGCTTTATATTTATTGAAAGAACTACTTTAGGCTTATTTAGGTATAGACTTTTAATCAAATATCCCTTTTGTCCATAAATATAAAGCATTAATGTAATTAATCAGTTAAGATATAAATAAAACTTCCTCCCATTTAAAGTCCAGCTCTTCAAGTTTACATTTCCATGTGGGATTGTCCATATATATATTATTTCATATGTAGTGTCATATAAAACTTTGGGGATATGGCATTTCTTAAAAGTGTGTTCTTTTTTTTCTTAGTGTTTTCTTCCAAGCTCCTGCCACCTATTCTTCAAGTTTGATGTTGACAGTGATTGATCTTACCAGACAGACTCCACAAGCAGTAGTTGTTATTGATTATGATAGACTCTTTCAGAAATGTTGAAATGTGAAAAATGTGTGTCTTAAAATTAGTGAAATACAGTTGATACTTTTCTCACACCTTCTGAGAATAGATTTTAGGTGGGAATAAAGAGTTAAATGTTATAACAAAGGCATAAAAGAATCAAAAGAAACCATACGTGAATATGCATATAATCTGGTGGTAAGAGGGCCTTTTCTAAAAATAATAGCATAAGGCAAAACACGGGTGGACTTATAATGTGACCTTGGGCAGGTATCTTAATATTTCTCTGCCTCAGTTTCCATATCTTTAAAATGAGGACAACAGCATTACCTACTTCATAGAGCTGCTTTGAGGCTTAAATGAGTTGACATTTAAAGTTCTTAGAACAAGTTTTGGTATATAATAAGTACTATATAAATTTGAACTTTATGATTGACAAAAATAGAAGGCTAGTGTCTGTAAAACTTAATATACATCTTCTGTGCCATGTAGATATTTTTTGTAAATTTATAATTTTGACTTCCTTTCCAAATAAGGATATCTTCACTTTGTATTCAACCACATTTTAGTTTCAGTGACTTAGAAATTTCGTAACTACATCAACTAATCAGGATTTCACATGTACCATCAATCTCTACTCAATTTAAGACCTAAATAATTCTTACATATCCCTAGATTGCCTTTGTTGTTTGCTTGAGTGTGGATTGTTTTAATCTTCTGGCTCCCTGTTTCCTATTCATATTGGGAGTGACCAATGACAGTTCAAAGAAGATATTGTATGTCATGTGGGTCTGGGGTGTATGAGTGTCTGTGTGCTTATGGAATACAGGTAACAGCCTGTAGCTAAGCTGCTTATCCTGGGATTGGAGAGGCTGTCTTAATCTCTTTCTTAGACAATTCACAGATTGGCAGGGCAGAGGTTGTGGTTGATAATAAAATCTGCTCACAGCTTTCACAGGGATTAATCCCATTATATTATGCAGAGTTCCTCTTTAGTCAATCCTATTAGAAGGTAAACAAAACCTCTCTTGAACAGATATAAATTTAAACAAAGGCATGGAATTTGCATATTTTACTCTTGCGCCCTCAGTACAAACATGCAAGTAACTTAACATAGGAACAGTGCTTTTTGGTAAACCTTACCTGAAAACAATGATTATATTCTATTTCTCTATTCCCATAAGTAGGACAAATTTTTCGTATTCTGGCATCAAAGAGAAGTTTAGTCCCCACGTGGGGGTTTCAGTAAGAATTTCCCCTGGCACTATGCATTAATTTTAAGCAAAGATAACAAAAATAATCCTACACAAGATTAAAAGGCAGTTCACAAATTGACAAAATATCTAAAATGTGTGATAGCTAATGTCTTACTCTCCTTCACATATAAAGAGATTATAGAAGTGAAAGAATAAACACTGAGGGTAAAGATGAACAACTATGACTAGGAAGTTGAGAAAATACAAATTAACAATATTTTTTGGAAATATGTGTCTGTTCTAGTAATCAGAGAAATACATTTTAAAATGATATATATTTCACCTATTGTTAAAGGTTCCCCCATACAAGGTTTGCAATGATTAACAGGTTATAACAGGGTGACTCAATTCCCATGTGACATAAATTGAAGACAGGCAACCTCCAGCCATAAACCTAGGTCTAGGACGCAGCCCATCCCCTCCCAAGAATGAACAAAGGAGCCAAACAACAGTGGAGCAGATAAGGGTCTTTACCCCCTCTGGGCCCAGGCACCACCAACCCCCCCTCCACCACATTCTAAGAATACCCTACTACCTAGCCCACTACCCCCTAGTCATTTGGCCCCAGGCTGTACTTGGTTTCCCTGCCTATTGATGTGCTGTATAAAGTCATATCCATTGCCTTCCAAGGGCAGGCTGAAGTCTATTCTTCAGACCCCCTCCATTGGGAGAGCTTCTCAATAAACTTCCTGCCTGCAATCATCAGTCTCTATGTCCCAGTGAGTGCTGTTTTTCTCCTACACCTATCATATTAGGAAAATTTAAATGAAAATCATTTAAATTTCATTTAATGATAATGTCTGATATTGCAATGAGTTCCAGAAAATTTCATACACTGCTATTGGTGTAACTATTCTTCAGAGTTTCTTGTAGCATCTAAAAATAGCTTTAAAACATGTGAATGATTCTATACCTGAAAATGCACTTTTGGAAAATAATAGAAAAATTGAACAGCGATATGTATATCTAAAAATTCACTTCAGCATTATACATAATGTTGAATCATTGGAAAAAAAACTAAATTCCCCTCAACTATGGAATTTGTTAAAATTTGCCATATATTCTCAGTGCTCTGCTCCCTTTTTCTTAGGGAACTTAAAAAGTCTTGGGGATGGGGATGGGTAAGGTCTGAGGAATCAAGTTTAACTGCCAAGTATATATAAAATCACTTTCCTCACACCATTATCATCCCATCTCTGTCCCAGGTTGATAGAACTCTACCCAGTTTCTCAAGCCAGAAATTTAAATCATTCTAGTTTCCTTATTTTCATTTTACTTCTGAAATCCTACTAATCAGAAAGATCTGTGGATTATGTCTTTTTATCATCTCTTAAATCTGTCACCTTCTCTTTATCTCCTTACTACTGTCTTAGTTCAAGTCTTTATAATTCCACAGCCGGGCTTATTGCAAAACCTTTCAACTAATCTCCCAATTCTAGTCTCATTTCCTTCTAATATATTTTACCACTAGAATGATTTTTCTAGAATTCATATGGGTCATATTTCTCCTATCTTAAATAACCTTCAAAGAATCCCCCCCCGCCCCCCCACTATCCAGGACAAAAATCCACTCATATTAGCATGACATATTAAGGTCCCATTGAATCAAACCCTGCTTTTATAAGATTTCTGATTCTAATGGGGCCCCTCTTGCAACACATGCTCTATTTTTATCAAATAATTCACAGCTTTCTAACCATCCTTTCTGGTCTTTGTGCATGCTATTCTCTCTGCTAGAATATTTAGCAGTAAACTAAATGTTCTTTTATTCAATATTTCTATTAAAGAAATTTAATTAAACACTGTCATAATCTACTGCCATCCTACCTCAAGACTGTTCACATCAAATAAAAAATCTAATTATGAAAAATCATATAGATATCAGGCACAGATATTGCATCATGAATAAGGCATGCATTTGATGGACAATCAGGTTTTGATTGATGTATGCATATAATGCAAGTTTCTCCCCCATGGTTACCACAGGGTGCCTTTGATCCACCAGGTCATCCTGTGCTCACAAAGAACTATAATCTCAGGCTCTTGCTCCAGATGTCCCAGTCCTGGGCAGCAAGCCCTAAAAAATTACATTTCTTAAATGTATCTGAGCACAATGAAACACTGGCATACAAAACCCATCCTTTTGTTGTTATTGTTTCTGATGTGGAAGTTTTAAGGCTAAGGTGAGAAAAGGTAGGTGAAAAATAGCTACTTCGTAGAAGAGTACTAATGTTTTGAAGGAAAAAAAGTTCATTCCATGTGCAAAAGTATAAAAGGAAGCAACAGAAGCTGATTTTATTATAATTATTTTCAGGTAGCCAGTAAAGTATTCTACTTATCAGGACTGAAAGGATTGAGCAGTGTTCTGGTCGTTGTCAATGGGCTTGTATTAATTCTTTTTTACTCTTCTGCATTTAACTCACTAAATCCAAGTTCAGTTTAGTTACAATCTCTGCTACCAAGTTATTGTATTTGAGTTTGGTATTTTGAGAATCCATAATGATACAGAAGTATATAGTACCCCAACCAAGTTAGATTTTCAGGAAATGGATTTTCTATAAATATTCTGTCTTCTCTCTCTCTCTTACTAGAAAAGTTTTAGGTTTACAAAAATCTTGTAAAAACCCTATTATTAACAACTTGCATTAGTGTAATACATTTCTTATAAGTGATGAAAGAATATTTTTATAACTGCACTGTTAACTATAGCCCATAGTTAACTTTAGGTTCACTGTTTGAGTTTTATAGTCGTATGGATTTTTGTAAATTTTTATTCTAGTAACATATATACAAACTAAATTTTGCCCTTTTGAAAACATCCAAATATATAACTCAGTGCTGTTAATAATGTTCACAAAGTTATGCTACCATCACCACCATCTATTACCAACACATCTCCATCAACTAAAATAGAAACTTTGTAAAATGTAAGCATTAGCTCCCCATTCTCTACTCCTACCTAGACCCTTGGAAACTGATATTCTAGTTTCTGACTCTATGAATTTGCTTATTATAACTATTTCATAATTGTAGGATGATGCAATATTTGTCCTTTTGTGTCTTGTTTATTTCATTCAACATGATGTCTTCAAGGTGCATCCATGTTGTATCAGGACTTCATTCCTTTTGATGACTAATAATATCCCATTGTGTGTATATACCAATTTTGTTTATGCATTCATCGGTTGATGGACATGTGGGTTGTTTCCATCTTTTGGCTATTGTGAATATTGCTGCTGTGAACATTGGTGTGCAAATATCTGTTAAACTCTCAATTTTCAGTCTTGGGGAGTATATACCTAGAAGTGGGATTGCGGAGTCATTAGGTAATTCTCTACTTAAGTTTCTTAGAAACCACCAAATTGTCTTCCATAGTGGCTGTACCACTTTAAATTCCCACCAACAATGAATCAGTGCTCCTATTTCTCCAAATTCTCTCCAACAATTGTATTTTTCTATTTTTTTCATTATTGGAGAAGTTGGAGGTTTACAGAATAATCATGCATAAAATACAGGGTTTCCATACACCACACCACCCTCAAAAACATACATTTATGTGGAATATCTGTTACAATTGATGATATCATATTTTTATAATTGTACTAATTGAAGTCCATGGTTTAACTTAAGATTCACTATGTAGTACAGTTCCATGGATTTTTTTTTTAAGTTATTCTATCCGATATATACAATCTAATATTGCCCCTTTTAATCATATTTAGATATATATTTCAGTCGGTTAATTGTGTGCACAAGGTTGTGTTACCATCACTACCATCCATTACCATAACATTTCCATCATTACAAACAGGAACCTGTACATTTCAAGCCTTTACTTCCCATTCCCTATCCTCACCCCATTCCCTGGTGACCTGTAATCTATATTCTGGCTCTGTAAGTTTACTTATTTTCAAATCAGTGAGATCATACAATATTTATCCTTTTGTGTTTGGCTTATTTCACTCAACGTGATGTCTTCCAGGTTCATCCATGTTTTTGCATGTATCAGGACTTCATTCCTTTTTATGGTTGAATAATACTCCATTATATAGATATAGATAGATAGATATAGATATAGATGATATAGATATAGATATAGATATAGATGATATAGATATAGATATAGATATAGATATAGATGATATAGATATAGATATAGAGATATAGATATAGATATAGATATAGATATAGATATAGATATAGATA
>JAKSZT010053872.1:2922291-2936286 GCA_026826555.1 Tolypeutes matacus
AGATATAGATATAGATATAGATATAGATATAGATATAGATATAGATATAGATATAGATATAGATATAGATATAGATATAGATAGATATACCACATTTTATTTATTCATTTAATGCTTGATAGACACTTGGGTTGCTTCCATCTTTTGGCAATTGTGAATAATGCCACTATGATTATTTGTGTGCAAATATCTGTTCAAGTCTCTGCTTTCAATTTTTTGGGTTTATTCCTAGCAGTGGGATTGCCAGGTCTTATGGTAGCTTTCTGAAGAACCACCAAAAGGTCTTCCACAGTGGTTGTGAAATGATATCTCATTGTGGTTTTGATTCGCAATTCCCTGTTGGCTAATGATGTTCAGCATCTTTTCATGTGCTTTCTGGCCATTTGTACATCTTCTTTGGAGAAATGTCTATTCAAGACTTTTTTCCAATTTTTAAATTAGGTTGTTTGTCTTTTTAAGTTGAAGGATTTCTTAATATACTGAATATTAATCCTTGGTCAGTTATGTGATTTCCAATTATTTTCTCCCATTTTGTAAGTTGTTTTACTTTAATGATAAAATCCTTTGAGGCACAAAACTTTTCAATTTTGATGAGGTTTCATTTATCTGTTTTTCTTTTATTGCTTGTATTTTGTGTGCAAAAATCTAAGAAACCATTGCCTAACCCAAAATACTGAAAATGCTTCCCTATGTTTTCTTCAAGGAGTTCCACAGTACTGGATCTTATATTTAAAACTTTGATCCATTTTGAGTTTATTTTTGCATATGGTATACATTTATATGTGGAGATCCAGTTTCCCAGCACCATTTATTGAAGAGACTATTCTTTCCCAATTGAATAGACTAGACACCCTTGTCAAAAATCAGTTGGCAGTAAATGTGAGGGTTGATTTCTGAACTCTCAGTTAGTTTCCATTGTCCTTGTACTGGTACTATGCTGTTTTTGATTAGTGTGGCTTTGTAATAAGTTCTAAGATCAGGGAGTATGAGTCCTCCAACTTCGTTCTATTTTATCAAGATGGCTTTTGCTATTGGGGGCCCATTACCTTTCCATAGAAATTTGATGATTGACTTTTCCAATTCTGCAAAGAAGGTTTTTAGAATTTTGATTGGGATTGCTTCTAATTGTAAATCACCTTGTATAGAGTTGGCATCTTAATACTATTGAGTCTTCAGTTCATGAATACAGAATGTCCTTCCATTGATTTGGGTCTTCTTTGATTTCTTTTACCAATGTTTTGTAGTTTTCTGTGTATAATTCCTTTATATCCTTGGTTAGAATTATTCTTAGATATTTGATTCTCTTAGTTGCTAGTGAAAATGGAATTTTTCTTGATTTTTTTTCTTTAGATTGTCTTTTTCACTGTTAAGTATAACGTTAGCTGTGGGTTTTTCATATATGCCCTTTATCATGTTGGGGAAGTTTCCTTCTATTCCTAGTTTTCTAAGTGTTTTTATCAAGAAGTAGTGCTGGATTTTGTAAAATGCTTTTTCTTCATCAATCGAGATGATCATGTGGTTTTTCACCTTTGTTCTCTTAGTATTGTATAATTAATTGATATCTCATGATGAACTACTGTTGCATACCTGGTATAAATCCCAATTGATCTTGGTGTATGATTTTTAATGTGCTGTTGCATTTCGTTTGTTAGCATTGTCTTCAGGATTTTTGCATTTTATTTATGAGATGTTGGTCTGTCATTTTCTTTTTGTGTGGTATCTTTATCTGGTTTTGGTATTATGGTGATGGTGGACTTATAGAATGAGTTAGGGAGGTTTTCATCCTCTTTAATTTTTTCAAAGAATTTGAGCAGGATTGGTGTTACTTCTTGGAATTGTTTCTAGGAATTTTTCCATTTCATCTAAGTTATCTGTTAGATAGTTAGACAGTTGTTCATAATATCCTTTTATAGTCCTTTTCATTTTAGTGGGTTAGTAGTAATTCCTTCCTTTTCATTTCTTATTTTATTCATTTGTGTCCTCCATATTTTTGTCTTCTCACATCTACCCAAAGGTTTGTCAATTTTATTGATCTTTTCAAAGAAAAACTTTTAGTTTTGTTGATTATTATCTTATTGGTTTCTTAATTCTCTATTTCATTCATCCCTGCTCTAATGTTTGTTATTTCCATCCACCAACTTGCTTTGGGATTGTTTGTTCTTTTTCTAGGTCTTCCAGTTTTGAGGTTAGGTCCTTTAATTTGAAGTCTTTATTCTTTTTAAATATAAGCATTTGGAGCTATAAATTACCCTCACAGCACTGCTTTTGTGGTCTCCCATAAGTTTTGGTATATTATATTTTCATTTTCATTTACCTCAAGATATTTTCTAATTTTCCTTGTGACTCTTCTCTTTAAGCCAGTGCTTGTTTAATTTCCACATATTTGTGAATTTTCAATTTCTCCCTCTGTTGTTGATTTTTAGCTTCATTCCATTGTGGCTGGAGAAGATACATTGTATGATTTCAGTATTTTTGAATTTATTGAGACTTGTTTTGTGCTCTAAGATATGGCCTATCCTGAAGAATAGTCCATGTGCACTTGAGAAGAATGTGCATTCTGATGTTGTTGGGTGATGTGTTCTTACATGTCTGTTAGGTCCAGTTATTTTAGAGTCTCATTGAAATCTTCTATTTCCTTATTAATCTTCAGTCTACATATTCTATCTATTCTTGAATGCAGTGCATTAAATTCTCTTACTATAAATTCACAACCATCCATTTCTTCTTTAATATCTGTCTATATTTGCCTTCTGTATTTTGGGGCTCTCCTTTTAGGGGCATATATATTCAGAAATGTTATATTTTCTTGTTTAATTGACCCTTTTATCAGTATATAATGACCATTTTTGTCCATCATAACAGTGTTTGACTTAAAATATATTATATCTGATATTAGTATAGCTATCCCAGCTTTCTTTTGGTTACCACTTACATGGGATATATTTTTCCAACCCATTTAACTTTGATAGCATAAACATTTATTATTCCTATACCATCTTTGGTGATTTGGAACTGTATGTACCTCCAGAAAATCATGTTCTTAAAGCGAATCCATTCTTGTGGATATAAATCTATTGTAAGTAGGACCTTTTGATTAGGTTACTTCAGTTAACTTCAGTCCTTTATAAATGGGATGAATCAAGACGGGGAGTGGGAGGGAAAGAGAAAGAGGGAGGGAGGGAGGGAGAGAGAGAGAGGAAACCACAGAAGCAAGAAACAAGAAGCTGAAGGCGATAAAGCCTCAAAGAGAAGTGAGAGACCAGCAGATGCCACCATGTGCCTTGCCATGTGTCAGGGAACTCCAGGATCACCAGCAGCAGGTCTTTAGGGAAAAAATGTCATCTTGATGATGCCTTGATTTGGAAATTCTTATGACCTCAAAACTGAAAGTTTGGGAAGTGGGTGTGGCTCAAGTGATTGGGCTCCCATCTACCATATGGGAGGTCCCAGGTTCATTTCTCTGGGCCTCCTGGTGAAAGCAAGCTGGCCTGCATGGCGACCTGGCCCATGCAGTGAACTGGCCTGCATGGCAAGCTGGCACAACAAAAAGAGACAAAGAGGAGGGACAATGAGAGACACTACAAACCAGGGAGCTGAGGTGGTTCAAGCGATTGAGTGCCTCTCTCCCACATCGTAGGTAACAGGATTGCTTCCTAGTGCCTCCTAAAGAGAAGACAAGCAAACACAGAGAGCACACAGCGAATGAACACAGAGAGCAAGACAGTGTGCACAAAAACAATAAGGTGAGGGGGATAAATAAATAAAAATAAATCTAAAAAAAAAATTGAAAGCTTATAAGCTAATAAATGCTCATTGTTAAAAGCCAACCTATTTCTTGGTATATTGCTTTAAGTAGTCTAGTAAACTAAAAAATCCTCCATCCTCCTGTATTTTATTTGTAGTGGCACACAGTGCATTGTATGTCAAAAATCATAGACTTATCTTTATTTTTAATGTATTTGCATTTTTGCACCTCTAAGAAGTAAGACATGGAGTTACAAACCAAAAATATGATTGTACTGGCATTTATAATTATCTAAATGGTTACCTTTGCCAAAAATTGTTAGTTTTTTTTTTTTTTTTTTTTTGCCACTTTTATCCATTGTCTAGTGTGAGGAACACTTTAGCATTGCTTGTCAGGTAGGTCTAGTGGTAATAACTCCCTCAGCTTTTATTTATCTGGGAATGTCTTAATCTCTCCCTTGCTTTTGAAAGAAAGTGTTGCTGGATATAAAATTCTTAGTTCACAAATGTTTTCTCTCAGTACTTAAACTATTTCATTCCACTACCTTCTTGCCTCATGTGTTCTGATGAGAAATCAGCACTTAATCTAATTAGAACTCCCTTGTACATAACATGTTTCTTCTTTTTTGCAGCTTTCAGAATTCTAGCCTTGTCCTTTGTATTGGAAAGTTTGATCAGTATGTGATGGAGTGTATTATTCCTCAAGTTTGTCCTGTTTGGTATTCTCTGGGCTCCTTGGGTATGCGTATTCATGTCTTTTGCTAAATTTAGGGACTTTTCTATCATTATTTCTTCAAATATTTCTTCTTCCTCTTTCTCTCTTTCTTCTCCTTCTGGGACTTTGTGATTGAAGCTGGATGGATCCCAGAAAATAATGTTCTTGGAGTCATCCATCCATGTGGGTGTGACCCTATTGTGGTTAGGACCATTTGATTAGGTCACTTCAGTTAGGGATCTTTGATTAGGTTACTTCATTTAAGGCATGAATCAGGATGAGTTTTAATCCTCTTACTGGAGCCATTTATAAATGAGATGAATATAAAGAAAAACACACAGAAGCAGAGAGAAAGCCATGGAACCAAGAAACTGAAAGCACAGAAATCCAGGAGAGAAGGGAGAGATCAGCAGTCACTGCCATGTGCCTTGCCATGGCAACCAGTCTCTGGGGAGAAAGTGTGGCCTAATAATGCCTTGATTGGACATTTTCATGGCCTCAGAACTTTAAGCTTATTAAATCACTATTGTAAAAGTCAACCCATTTCTGGTATATTGCATTTCAACAGCCTAGCAAATTAAAACAGGCTCCCATAACGTACATATTGTTATGCTTGCTGGTGTCTCCAAGGCATATTATGCTATTTTCACTTTCTATATTTCTTTTTATTTCTGCTCCTCAGCCTGAGTCATTTTGATTGTCTTGTCTTCAAGTTCACTGATTCTTTCTTCTGCCATCTCCAATCTGGTGTTCAAACCCTCCTGGGAATTCTTCATTTTGATTGTTGTGGTTTTTAACTCCGGTATTTTTGTTTGGTGCCTTTTAAAAATTTCTATATCTTTATTGAAATTCTCGTTGTTTTTTTCATTGCTTTACTGAACTCTTTTAGTTTCTTTCCCGGAATTTTCCTTCATCTTATTAAATGAAGCATTTCTGGTAGATTGTCTCCAAATGCTTCCAAGCATAGATTTCCAATGTTATAATTCGTAAGTGTATTATTATTGAAAAAGAACTTTTCTTTTTTCAGTTTCTTACTGACAGTAAATTAGCCTACTTCATTTATTACTTGGATAAACACAAGTGACTTTAAAGTTAATATAGTCACTTCCCAGAATTAGCAAGTAGAAAGAGCAAATTCAGGTTGATTTTATACACTGGAATTTTATACTGAATTTTATATCAGAAATGATACATTGCATTTCTGAAGAAAATAAAGGCTACAGTTAAATCAGGGTCAGGACAATGCATAATGCATTAAAGCATAATTAGGAATTTTCACATAATCAGTTTTAAGCTTGATAGATTTAAATTCCATTGAAATATATACTAAGAAACTCCTGAAAACACAATGTAAGTATTTTTAAATTACTTACTATTTTATTTTATTCTCAACATTAATTCTTTTCATGAACAGCATTAACCAAGAATCACTGTAGATGTAATCATATAAAAAGTGGATATTACTTCTAATTTTTACAAACTCATTAGTAAATAAAATGCCTTGAGTTTTAGAAGAGTCTTTTTAAGAAATTGAATAAATTTGAAGATCCCATGGCACTATTTATGAGGCCCCAGAAAGTCTTGTGTACATGTCGTAATCATTCATTCATTCATACACACACTCAAAAGATATTTATTGAGCATTAACTAAATACAAAGACAAAGTCCTTAATGGCATTTTATTTCCCATCAACTACAACAGCACATTGAAGGCTACCACAAAAAAACGTTTACAGTCACATTAACCTCAATGTCACTTAGTTGTTGGATCTTTTAAAAACAGTTTCAAATAGAAACTAGAGAAAGCATAAAGGCAGGAAAGTGTGAAGGGGCACAACAAGAGATCATGAATGCCAGAACATGAACTCTAACTACATAAAAAAATTTGTTAAGTATAATTCCTACTGCAAAGAGAAAGAATGTGATGGGTTAATAAAAATTGAAAGCAGGATAGTAGATATTATTTTATAAGTAGGGCAATTCTGATGGCAAACGATGCTACATTGAGGAATAAGATTAAGGAAATCTTTAATGAAACAGACTTTTATTGTAGTCTAATTTAAATTCTGGCAATATACATTTACAAGTATCAAGAAGAATTCCATACACTGTCATTCAACCATGGCTCTTGACACACATACAGACTGATTCTTAAATGGTGAATTTTTTTTTTTGTTTTGTTCAGTTTTGCGGTTGCAGTTGTTATTGTTGTTATGCTTTTGTATAACTTGAAAAAATCCTTTGTAATTAAGGATTTAAGTTGGAATCAGTAGCACAAGTCAGCATAATGAATATATGTCTTGGTTCCTATTTCTCACTACCTTTGTTCTTATTTCTAAGATGTATAGATAAAACTAATGTGTGCTTGGTGCCTGAAGTTTTAATAAAAACCTAATGTATGTTTTAAGGTACCTACAGGACCATTTGACCACAGGTTGAACTCACCAGGACCTTGAAAGGAGAGCATTGTGGAAACAAATAAAGATAATCCAAATGAGAATGTAAGATATGTATTCAGAGTTTGCTATCCTAAGGGAGTCAGTTACCATCGCTTGTGTTAGGCAGACACTCAGAGGTCGGCGGGGGAGTGGGAAGGCTTAAGTTATGTCCTGATTGGAGGTTGTTGGCATGGGGAAGCTAGAGGTAGGTTAAATAGACAGAGGGAGTACTCTGTGGTTGGCTTGAGAAGCATATTTGGCTTTCTCTAGTTGATCCTGAGTTGGAAGTGGGGACAAAAATTAGGGAAGCTGGCAGTCATTAACTAAGTCTTGACTGTTCTGGGTTCTTTGCTGCAGAGTTTGTGGTTTGGTTCCCTGATCTGGTTTCTACAGAGGGTGTCAGTCAGAGTTCTATTGTCGTACATGGTTTGGGTATTGTTCATTTATATATTTAGACTCTCAGCATTTACTAAGATAGATCAATAAATGTATATTGCAATGTGTTCTGTGTATTTTCTGAGTCTCTAAAAGAGAAAGGAAAGGAGTGAAATGTCAGTCAGTACATAATCCTGAAAAAGAAGTATACTTTTATTTTGACAGCAACAATGTTGAATGCTTCATAGAGAGACAATTTTAAATTTTTATGCTTGGAAAAGAAGCAAGAAAGGTCAGAAGTTTTTGGTTCTCCAATTCAAACCTGTACTTCATCTCTGACACAGAGAGGAGTCTTTCATTCTGGGTGGGAGACTGAGGACATTTCAGAGGCCAAAATCAATACATGTCAATGGAAGAAAGGCATGTGAGGCATGAGGCTATATAACCTTGATGTGCTGGTGATTATACATACCAGTGGTTAAGAGTGTCCATCTGGGCTTCTGAAATGTGCCTTGTGAGAAAAGGTAGATACACAATGCCAATGTTATTAAGGATTCCCTGCTACCCTTGGCCTGGTTTCCTTATGGTAAGATAAGCAGAAATCTGAAGTGAAATGTTCTCTCCACAAAGAAAACTAAGTTTTTGTTGCAGTTGTTTTATGTTTTGCAAGTGAAATTTACTTCCATGCTCCACTTCCCCTTCCCACGCACATCTATCACCTGCCAGTGGAGAAAACAGTCAGGTGTTGTGCTTCTGGGGCTCTGAGATCCAGGGCACAGTGACTGTTTCTGAGGTTGCTTCCAGAGAGCCTCATTGTCTTGTTTCTAATTATTGCAACATAGGAAGCCATAAAGAAACTATTCTGCAAGCAAACGTTTCATAAAATTATAAGCTAAAACAACAATTGCTTGATACTGATATAAAAATACAGAAGGAGCTATTTGTTTTTCTTTTTTGGAAACCTTTTCATCTTTAATATTCAGGCAGCTTTCCAAAACCCACATAATAGAGGGGAGAGATTGAGTGATTAAACTGAAAAATGCAGTTTAATCTATAATCCAAGTGATTTGCAGTTAGAGTAGGAATGGATTATAAAATTTTCATAGATTACATGTTTTTCTGGTATTTTGCTTATCCTGATACCAAAAAATTGGTTTAAATTTCTTGAGTATATACTAAGAACAATTGAGAGGGAAGAGGCTGAAGATGTCTGCTGGGCAACAGAGAGAACCCTAATTGAGTCAACAATGTTCATCAGCCTTTCCACACCTTTCTTCTGTTACTCTCAATAAGAATGTTTTCTCTCTCTATTCAGATTGTCCTCCAGCAATGTCTTACTTCTCCCGATCTCACCCTTCACACCTTTGCTTACATTTTTTTCTCCTTCCCCAGGTTCCATTCAAAACCCATCTCTTGGGAAGCAGATGTGGCTCAAGTGATTGAGCACCTGCTTCCCACATTGGAGGTCCTGGGTTCAGTGCCTACTAAAAACAAACACAAAGAAACAAACAACAAGCAAACAAACGAAAAAACCAACTCAGGGGAGCTGATGTGACTCAGTGGTTGAGTGCCAGCTTCCCACGTAAGAGGTCCCAGGTTCAATCCCCAGCCCCCGTACCTCAAAACAAAAACAAAACCCATCTCTTCTGTGAAACACTCTCTGGGAGCCACAGACTTTTCTGAGCTTCTATCTCACCTCATTTGTAAAACAAATCTCTGTTTTGTGGATATAACTCTATCCTTCTAATCTCATTTCAAATTCTTTGACTACAGAGAATGTTTCTTATGCTGGGTTTTATTCTCAGTGCCTTGCATATTACCATACCCCAAAAAACATTTTTTAATTTGTTGATTGGTAGTCTTCACTTGGGTAAGTATATTCTATAGCACTTATACTTTTGCTCCTAAAAATGATTTAGGCATAATAAAAAGAAGCCCCAAAACTGTTAAATGTCTCATTGTATGAAGTGTTTTGCTTACCCCAAAATGTGTGGAATTTCACAGGTATCCTAGTGCGGCAGTTTGAGATTATTTATGAACCCCAAAAAAGAGAAGTATTATGTTTGTAAACTGGTCTGTTCTTCTGGGTGTGATACCCACTGATTGTATTAAATTCAAAGGTTTTAAGTTTACTTGATTAAGTCAATTTAGGGCCTTTGATTCAACTCAGGTTAAGTCCCTGCCCCTTGGTGGGCTGATATAAACGGACACTCACTCAAGAAGACACTAGAAGAAGAAGAGAGAGAACTTTGTCAGTTTTGACCCTGGAACCCCGAGAGAGATGAGCCATTCGCCTGATAGTTTGCAGCTGAGCAATTAAGCAGCTAAGAAAGCCTGGAAAGAAACAAGCCCTATGCCAGACTGATACAGAAAGCTCTGAGAGATGAGCCCTGTGCCAGCCTACAGCTGAGATCAGAAGCTGGGTCCATGGAGTCTTAAGAGGAAGAAGGAAGGAGAGACCAGGCAGAGATCGCCCGCCATCTTGCTTCAACACGTGGCAACTGATCTTGGTGAGAAAGCAGCCTTGATTGGACTCTTTAGGGCATTGTAACTGTAAGCTTTTGTCCCAAATAAATACCCTTTATAAAAGCCAACAGATTTCTAGTACTTTGCATCAGCATGTCTTTGGCTGGTTAATACACCTAGGAACTTTTAATTCTTACTGATCATCTTTTTTTAAACATGGGAGTCTCTGAACATGGAATTGCTTTTTCTGCTTGTTTTTTATTGTTTTGTTTTGTTTTTAAACATGGAGCTTATCTTTCTGTTCTCCCATTTGAATAGTGTATGTTTTGAAAGCCAAATGAACCTCAGCTTAAACCTTCATTTTGCCACATTCCAGTGCAGCAATAATAATGTGCCTCTCATAAGGTGGATATTAATATTACACACCTCAAGGTGGGTGTGAGGATTAAATAAAATTATAAAATGGCATTCAAAAATATATGTTGCTGTTGTTATTGCTATTATTTATATACACCCTTTCTTTATATTTGCCAAATTCCCTTACTAAAAATGTTATACAAGAAAGGAAGCTATTAAGCCCTTAGTCCCAGTTCTACGTGAGGGGCCCTTTTGGGGATAGCATCAATATAGAACAATGGGACTGTGAATATAAAGCATGGGACAGTGTAGATTGGATATAACTTCCAGGTTCTGTACAATTTTTTCAAATGTGTATACTATGTTTATATATAATTGTTTCAAATGTAGATCTTGTGATCAATAAAGCACAATTATATTAGGTTCATTGAAGCTTTTAGCAATTTTAATATATTCTGCTATATTAACAGTAGTCCTAAATGTACAAAGAAAATGTGGGGTGTGGTGAACACTGTATTAAGCAATCTAGAAGTTTTTTCCTGAAGAAAATGACTATTATGCTCTTCTCTCTGATAAGAAATACAAAGATATATAAGATACAGATTTTACCTTTAAAGAGATCTTAGTATACTCAATACTGTTTGAAGAGTGGTATTAAAATTGTATGTGAAGCGATCTTTCTAGTGATAATATTGTTTCAGCTTCAAAGAAGGTTTGAGAGCTTTAAAGAGGTATTTGGAAGAGATAATTGGAGGAGATAAGTTGCTGCATGTGCTAGGAGAAGAGAATAGAAACACCACAGGGAAGGGTTTTGCAGTAAAACCTGTCCCAGTTGCTGAGATGGATCAGTTAAGAACCAGGTCTGGAATTGCTGTGGTAAAGGTATCAGATTATGATTCAGATTCTGACCACTCAGAATGTTTTATGAAGGCGATGCAGTGGACTATTTTATTCAGTAAGTCAATTCATTGGAGCTTGCTATACAACAACATGCGCTGCAGCTAGAAAAGTAAAAGTAGGTTTATATGGGCTTTCCAAGATATAAAATATACATAATACTCAGGGTAAAATCCAAGTGATGAACGGAATAGATGAGACTTCCCCCGCCCCCCATATAAAAAAGGTAGTATAACTATAACTGTGTTTATGTGTGTGTGTATTTTTTTCCTGGAAAGAATACAAGTACATGTTAACCCTTAGCTTAGAAATAGGACTAAAGTCTGAGATTGAGTCTGTTATTATCATTGTTAGGAGTCTCCAAAGAAACTTCTAATAAATAGATTTCTTCTTCCCCACTGAAGCTGTCAATATTTTGAGAAACAAAATAATAATGGAGGAAAAGATCCCACTTTCATTACAGATTTAGGCCAGTAGGAGATAGTGAGGGTAATACTTCAATGGATCTGCTAGCTGATCCCCACAACAAGGCTGCCTTGCCCATAGGTGAGTCACAGGAAGCCCTCTACCAGGGGAGACCAAAGTTATCCCCATCCTAATCCTCACCTCCTACAGGCAAGATTGTGAACACCTTCTAGCTTGCAGGTGGACAAAAGAGGAAAAGGGAGGGTAGAATTAAGCCAGACATGCCTATTCCTTCCTGCCAAATGTACCAATATGATAATCAGTTGATCTCCTTAGTGGCAGAATGAGTGAAGGAGAAAATAAAATCAGAATTACTCATAGGAAATCTCTCCTTGTGGAGGCCAAGAGGGGGAGAAAAGACCCCTTTAACAATCATATGATACCTTTCTGTAATGTTTTGATTTTTCACCATGTACAGATTTTACATTTATAAGAAAACTAGTTTGATATTATTTAAATTTTATTCTTGCTCTGAAATTATATGACCTTGAATAACAATTAGAACTTCCTGGACTACCTTATAATTTATTCTTTCATTTAACTGCTTATTGGAGATACAGGGTGCTCTGCAGCTCTGAACAGATTAGATTGTAGAGGGCAAGAAAGAAAAGCAGAGAGGCAACAGTTGTGTTTCCTAACATTGGAGCTTTTGTAAAACTAGAGGTCTAAATGATTCATTAATAAAAGAATTGGGAAGACTAGGATATCAACTGAAAATTACCTGCAAGTTGAAGCCTGGAGGGAAGGGAAGCCCTTAACTGGAACATGTAGCCTGGGTAGGGACAGAGGCAGTGTAATGCAGACTAGATGTGTCGAAGATACTCTGTGCAGCAGTTATTCCTACCAGGAGTATAATTGCAGAGTCATAATGATAAGGAATAAAGATACCTGCAAGTTAAACAAACATGTTTAGAAAGCTGATTTATGTTTCTCTAAGAAGCTCTTGTTCCTTTTATTATTTAATAGTATTTAGAAACCAAATCTGGGTGATAGGTATGTTTGGTGTTACTGGGTAGTTCTTTCTTCTAGGACCTCTCAGTGTACCGAGCCAGCAAATAATAGTTATGTATGCCCACATACACAGTTTATTACTTATTTATTGCTGTGTAACATTTACCTTCAATTTAGTGCTTATAACAACAAACTTTTGTTATGTCACTGGAGTTTCTGTGGCTCAGATTTCTGGTGCAGCTTACCTAGATGGTTCTGACTCAGGGTCTCTCACAAGGTTGCAGTCAAGTAGTTGGCTAGGCTGCAGTCATCGAAAGTTTTGACTATCCTTGAAAGATCTGTTCCAAGCTGTCTCCCTCAGGTGGATCTTGGCAGAAGGCATCAATTCCTTGCTGCCTCTTGTCAGGAGGCCTCTTTTGCTTGCCACATGGTCCTCTCCATATGGGTACGTGTGTGTCCTTGACACACGGCAGTGGGCTTCCCCTCCAGCATGTGATCCAAAAGCAAGGAGGAGGCTCCAGTGCCTTTTATTCCCTTTGATTTATTTATTTATTTCTACACACACACACACTTGTTGTTTTGCTCTTGCTGTCTGCTCTCTGTGTGTTCTTCTGTGTCTGCTTGTCTTCTCTTTAGGCAGCACCGGGAACTGATCCTGGGACCTTCCAGAGTAGAGAAAGGTGCTCAATCTCTTGCGCCACCTCAGCTCCCTGGTCTGCTGTGTCTCTTATTGTCTCTCTTCTATGTCTCTTTTTTGTTGTTGTTGCATCATCTTGCTGCACCAGCTCTCCACACAGGCCAGCACCTCTGTGTGGACCAGCATGCCACGTGGGCCTGCTTGCCACCCAGGCCAGCTTGCTTTTCACCAGGAGGCCCTGGGAATCGAACCCTGGACCTCCTATATGGTAGACGGGAGCCCAATCGCTTGAGCCACATCCGCTTCCCTCTCCAGTGCCTTTTATATACTATTCATGGAAGCTATACATCATCACTTCCATCTCATATTCATTAGAAGTGAGTCATTCAGAAAGTATAACCCACATTCAAAGGGAACAGAATTAGGTTTTGAAGGGAGGATTATTAAAGAATTTAGGGACCACCTAAGTCTATCCTCTGTTCAAAAATGACATTCTTTTTTAAATATTGGCATCGAAATCAGGACCAGGTACAGATGAGGCCCCTCAGTATGGTTCCTTAAGTATAGCTCCTTGAGTATAGTTCCTCTAGGTCTCCAGAGCTGTTAAATACAGTGACAAGTTATCTGTCCCTTACATCATTCTCAAGCTTTGCAGAAGGCTATTGTTTGAACAGTTTTCCCAACAGTTTTCTGAGGTACTGACTTGTATCCTTCTAAGATCTTCATATGTATCATAGAGCCACAATCTTAGCTTTACTTTTACTTTTGGACTAAATATTCCTGACCTTGTCCTTCATTTGCTCTTTTATTTATTTATTTTTTATTATTATGGGTAAAAATCAAAATTCTCACAATACATACAAACATTTGCAAAATGATATATAAATATATATGCATATATGTGTATTTGCTTACAAAAATGTTATTTATATATATATATATATATACAT
>JAKSZT010053872.1:2946286-2969555 GCA_026826555.1 Tolypeutes matacus
CCTTCCTGCCTACTTGTGTTTATCAATGAATTTCCCCACAGGGTTCTATATGCAGGTCCTGAAGCAGCTTTTAGCTATTAAACTAAATTAAAAAGAATTTATTTTTCATTTGTTGAGGTGACCTCACTTTTTTTTTTTTTTTAGCCAAATGCAGGACACAAAATAATTCCTCCTCTAGACCAACCCCCTTATGGAAGGGACCCTAGCTGGGCCCGTGGAAATTAATCAAGCACGTCCCACTTTCCGGACTCCCCAGGTTAGCTGAAACTCTGATGTTAGTCAGTGAGGAGTGCTAAAGATGGCGGATTCTGCCCCTTCTGGCGCCGAGCTCCAGCGTCACCGGGCTGCTCAGTAAATCAGTTTGAGTGCAGATTCGCGTCTGCTCTCAGACTGATGCTGCTTCAGGTCAGCTTATCTGCTCCCCAAAGCCACGGGGCGGTGCAGGCAGCCAGATCAATGTCTAAAAATATAAAATACCCTTCCCTGTCTTCCAACCGAACCCTCCCTTCTTTGGGAAGTGTCCCTTCCTCCTGGCTCCGCAGCGGCCCGGGTCTTATCCCTGGGTGGCCAGGGAAATCAGCTGCGTTCCCCGAACAAAATCCCCCTCCGGTTCACCGGGTGCTGACTAGCTCGTTTGCTCTGTTCACACAAGGTCCAAGGGGCACCAGGCAGCCAGCTCCCCAGAAAATAAACCTTTTTCGCCCCGCCCGCGGCTCCAAATGGCCGTTTTAATTTTTTTTTCCGTAACCGCGGGGCTCAGCCGCCTGTGCCAACCTCCACCGGCAGCCTCAAAACTCAGGAATCTCCACCGTTCGGTCCACTCCGCCGATCCGCGCAGATAGATGTCCCAAGCTTCTCACTCCACACGTGCACAGCACAGACCCCCGGGCAGGACCCCGTCCCCAATCCGCCTTGCTCTGGGAGCTTACAGTGTGCGCCCTCCTACACCAACGCCATCTTGCCGACCATCCTTACCTTGATTCCTTCATTTGCTCTTGAAACCATTTCCTATTTAGCATCATTTGCCATCCAGAGAGACTTAGAATTTAGAAAATTATCAAGCTCTGGCTCCTTTTTTTTTTTTTTTTTTTTTTTTTTGAGGAAACAGGCCCTGGAGATTGAACCCAGGACATCGTGTTTGGGAAGCTGGTGCTCAACTGGCACTCAACCACTGAGACACATCTTCTCCCCTGCATTGGTTTTTCCATTTATATGCTTGTTGTTTGTTGTTTTGTTTTTGTTTTTCAGTAGGCACCAAGAACCAAACCTGAGACCTCCCATGTGGGAAGCAGGTGCTCAACCTGCTCCCAGTCCTGGCTTCTTTTTGTTTAATAGGCCTTCCTTTAGCTTATCTCTCTCCTCTTACTGTTTGCATAAAGCAGCAAAAAGAAACTAGGGGTACTTCGAACTCTCTGCTTGCAAACCACCTAAGGAACTGGGCTCATTAGAGACTCAATTCATTAGGGACATGTTCTACTTTACACATTAACACAGGTAAAAATGTTGCTTAACTTTCCACCACTACTTAACTAGAACCACCTTTCCACTAGTATCTAATAACAGTCTCCTCAATTTCTTTTAAGCCCTCATTAACAGCCTCCTCAAAACAAAACCCATCAGGTTTCCACTCATAGCCTTTTCAATATCCTTTAGGTTTTCATAAACATTCTCCTCAATGTCCTTCTAGACTCCATCTTACTGCCCAATTCCAATTTTGTTATGGCAGCAACCCATTCCTGGTAACAAAATCTGTATTAGTTATGTATTGTTGCATAACTAATTAGCAGCTTATAACAACAAACATTCCTTATCTCACAGCTTCGGTGAGTCAGAAACTGGAGAGTGGTTTAGCTAGGTGGTTCTGAGTCAGTCTCTCATATGATGGTAATCAAGATGTCAACCTAAGTCCTAGTCATCTGAAGACTAAACTGCATCTGGCCAATCTGCTTCCAAGATGGCTTTTTCATAAGACTGTTGAAAAAAGCCTTTAGTTTCTTTCTGGCTTAAAACAGGAGGCCTTATCGGCTTGTGACATGGACCTCTCCATACATCTCCTTGACTATTCTCCTGACATGGCAGCAGGCTTCAATCAGAACAAGTGTCCAAGAGAACAAGAAAGGAGGACAACACAATGCCTTTTATGTCCAAATCTCGGAAGTCATACATTGTCACTTCTTTTACTCTGTTCATTAGTAGTGCATCCTACTACTCAAGAAAAGAGGTATTAGGTGCCACCTTTTTAAAGAAAGAATATTAAAGAATTTCTGGATATATTTTTTAATTGCCCCCACATACTCATATACATCTTTATTTCTATGTCTGATATCCTTCAGTTCATCCATCCCTCCATCTGTCTACATTTTAAAAACTATGAGTATATTGGTAACTTAGGGTTCATTTGAGACATTCCCCTTTCCTTATTTCTAATTTCTAGCTCCAGTATTTAGAAATCTACCTCTCGTTATTCATATTTAATCATTAGCTCAATCTTAGAATGCATGTAAAGTATTTTTTGAATTGCTAGACCTTGCCTCTGAAAAAAAGTAAATATACTAACTACAGTACAATATTTGTTTTCAGTTCTCTTTGTCTTTAGTCTTCTAGTATATTGTCAAAATAATGATTTTTAAACGTTTTTTAACTTTATTTTGTACATTTAATAATTGAAAATATAAACAATTAAAAACTAAAAAGTAAACACAGAGAATAAATATATACATTTCTCAATTAAATGTGATGGATACATATAAAATTTTTTTTTGAATCAAACAATATATTACACAATATATTTGGTTCATAGTAATGCATTCATACAGTATTTGTCCTTTTGTGTCTGGCTTGCTTCACTCAACATAATGTCCTCCAGGTTCATCCATGTTGCCATATGCTTTATGACTTCATTTCTTCTTACAGCTACATAATATTCTATCGTGTGAATAGACCACAGTTTGTTTATCCATTCATCTGTTAATGGACACCTGGGTTGTTTCCAACTTTTGGCAATGGTGAATAATGTGGCTATGAACATCGGTGTGCAGATGTCTGTCCGTGTCACTGCTCTCAGTTCTTCTGGGTATATACCCAGTAGTGGTATTGCAGGGTCGCATGGCAAGTCTATATTCAACTTCTTTAGGAACTGCCAAACACTCCTCCATAGTGGTTGTACCATTCTGCATTCCCACCAACAATGAAGAAGTGTCCCTATCTCTCCACATCCTCTCCAACACTTGTAGTTCTCTGTCTTTTTAATATTGGCCATTCTGATAGGTGTGAAATGAGATCTCATTGTAGTTTTGATTTGCATTTCCCTAATCATGAGTGATGTTGAGCATTTCTTCATGTGTTTTTTTGCCATTTGTATTTCTTCTTCGGAGAAATGTCTATTCAAGTCTTTGGCCCATTTTTTAATTGGGTCATTTGTCTTTTTATTGTTGAGTTGTAACATCTCTTTATATATCCTGGATATTAAATCCTTATCAGATATGTGATTTCCATATATTTTTTCCCATTGAGTTGGCTGCCTTTTCACCCTTCTGACAAAGTCCTGTGAGGTGAAAAAGTGTTTAATTTTGAGGAGGTACCATTTATCTACTTTTTCTTTTGTTGTACGTGCTTTGGGTGTAAGGTCCAAGAACCACCACCTACTACAAGGTCTTGAAGATGTTTCCCTACATTCAATTCTAGTAGTTTTATGGTCCTGACTTTTATATTTAGATCTTTGATCCATTTTGAGTTGATTCTTGTATAAGGGGTGAGATAGGGGTCCTCTTTCATTTTTTGGTTATAGATATCCAGTTCTCCCAACACCATTTGTTGAAGAGACAGTTTTTTCCCATTAGCGTGGGCTTGGTAAGTTTGTCAAAAACCAGTTGACTGTATAGGTGAGGGTATATTTCCGGATTCTCAATTCTATTCCACTGGTCGATATGTCTATCTTTATGCCAGTATCATGCTGTTTTGACCACTGTAGCTTTGTAATATGTTTCAAGGTCAGGCAGTGAAATTCCTCCCACATTGCTCTTTTTTTTTAGAATTTTTTTGGCTATTCGGTGCACTTACCCTTCCAGATGAATTTGGTAATTGCATTCTCTAATTCTGTAAAGTAAGCTGTTGGGATTTTGATTGGTATTGCATTGAATCTATAAATCAGTTTGGGCAAGATTGACATCTTCATGATATTTATTCTTCCAATCCATGAACACGGAATGTCTTTCCATTTGTTTAGGTCTTTTAAAATTTCTTTTAGCATTGTTTTGTAGTTTTCTGCATATAGGTCCTGTACTTCTTTGGTTAAATTAACTCCTAGGTATTTGAGTCTTTTTGTTGCTATTGAAAATGGAATTTTCCTCCTGATTTCCTCCTCAAATTGTTCAGTACTAGTGTACAAGAACATTACTGATTTTGGCGTGTTGATCTTGTATACTGCCACTTTGCTGAACTCATTTATTAGTTCAAGTAGCTTTGTTGTGGATACTTTAGGATTTTCTAAATACAGGATCATGTCATCTGCAAACAGTGAGAGTTTTACTTTCTCTTTTCCTATTTGGACACCTTTAATTTTTTTGTCATCTAATTGCCCTAGGTAGAACTTCTAGTACAATGTTGAATAACAATGGTGACAGTGGGCATCCTTGTCTTGTTCCTGATCTTAGGGGGAAAGCTTTCAACCTTTCCCCATTGAGTGTGATGTTGGCTGTGGGTTTTTCATATATGCCTTTTATCTTATTGAGGAATTTTCCTTTTATTCCTATCTTTTGAAGTATTTTTATCAAAAAAGGATGTTGGATTTTGTCGAATGCCTTTTCTGCATCTATTGAGATGATCATGTGGTTTTTTTCCTTCAATTTGTTAATTGTATCATACCACTGTCTTCTCGCCTCCATGGTTTCTGAAGAGAAATCTGCACTAAGTCTTACTGGACGTCCTTTGTACGTGATCGTTTGCTTCTCTCTTGCTGCTCTGAGAATTTTCTCTTTATCTTTTACTTTTGACATTCTGAATAATATGTGTCTTGGCATAGGTCTATTTGGATTTATTCTCATTGGGGTACGGTGTGCTTCTTGGACACGTAAGTTCACTTCTTTTGTGAGAGTTGGGAAATTTTCATCTATTATTTCCTCAAATACTCTTTCTGCCCCTTTTCCTTTCTCTTCCCCTTCTGGAACTCCTATGACATGTATGTTCTTGCGTTTTGTGTTGTCATTCAACTCTCTGAGCCCCTGCTCAATTTTTTTCCATTCTTTTCTCTCTCTGTTCTTTTCTCTCTTCAATTTTAGCTGCTCTGTCTTCGGTATCACTTATTCTTTCTTCTATTATTTAGAGTCTGCTGTTGTATGCCTCAAATGTATTTTTGACTTCACCTATTGTGTCTTTCATTCCCATAAACTCTGCTAGTTTTCTGTTCAGCATTTCAAATTCTTCTTTGCATTCGCTCAATGACTTCTTGATGTCATTTATCTCTTTAACTATATTCTCTTTCATCTCATTAATTTGATTTTGGAAATTTGTGCTCATCTCACTGATTAGTTCTCTCAAATTCTGCATCTCTTCTGGGACTTTGCTGTATTCCTTTTCTTGGGCCATGTCTTCTATTTTCTTAGTATGGCTCGTAATTTTTTGCTGGTGCTTAGGCATCTGTGGTTAGTTTGTATTTTACTTAGATGCTCTATCTCTTTCTCTTTTATGGGGTTTTAGTGGCAGGAGGCTGTGAGTTACCACATCTCTTTGATTTTTGGCTCAACCTTGATTGTTAGGATTGTTCTGCTGGTTGCTCAAAACTGGGCACTGGACCCAGTAATTGGTTGTAGAGTCATTTCCTAGGGCCTTGAGTCATTAAAAGACCTAAAAGGGGCAGAGAGGCTATAGAGGCCAGGAAAAGCCTCTCTTATTTATTAATTTTCTCATGTGCACTTCCTTGGTCTGCCAGGAGATGGCGCTTGTTGGCAGCTCTCAATTCAATGCCTGGTCGGAGCGTATTTGTTGTGACACAGACCCGATCAATGTGATAGAGCTTCCTGTCTGGGGGCTAAGAGCCCTGTGATTCAAACTTTCTGAGACAGTTCTCCAGACTTCTCTCATAGTGCCCCCCTTTTCCCAGCTAGGAAATATTTCCACTCCCTTCTGAATCCTCAACAATCAGTCCCTGTTAGTAGAGGAGGAGATTGGGAAGTTTGTATATCTTTAGCCCCTTGCAGGCTCCAAGGCAAACAGTGGTGCAGCCCCACCCCGCCTGGAAGGGCTCTCAGGACAGGGCAGACCAAACCTGGGAGTCAAAAGCAGGATCAGCCCCAGGCTCTCTCTCCCCTCTCCCGTGGAGTCCTCAACAATTAGTCCAGGCTAGAAGAGAGGGAGGTTGCAAGGACCGGATTTCTCCAGTCCTTCCTAGGCTCCCAGGGCAAACCACCATGTGGAAGGGTCTGTGGGCTCCGCAGCCCAAATTTACAGGTCAGAACTTGAGTCAGCCTAAGGCTGTGTCCCTCTCTCTCCCCTTTCCAGGAGTGGTAGATCCCTGGAGCCCCCTTTGTCTGTGGTCGCAGGCCCAGAGGCCCGAGAATTCTGAAGAGTGTGGGGGAGGGTGCCAGCAGCAGCAGCTGCTACTTCCACTCACGGTTCTGTTGTCACGATTTCCCTCTTCTGTCCCTCTCTCCTCAGGGTGGTGTGCAGCCTTCACCTGCTGTCCTAAACCCTAGAAGATCTATTTCGGGGCTGTTTCAGCTTGTCCTCTAGCTATTTTTCTGGAGAAGAGATTCCCGTGTCTTACTAGTCCGCCATCTTCCCGGAAGTACAATAATGATTTTTAAGATACACAGGTTACTTTTTTTCCTTCCTAACTGTATTAGTCAACCAAAGGGGTGCTGATGCAAAATACCAGAAATCAGTTGGCTTTTATAAAGGGTATTTATTTGAGGGTAGAAGCTTACAGTTACCAGGCCATAAAGCATAAGTTACTTCCCTCACCAAGGTCTATTGCCACGTGTTGGGGCAAGATGGCTGTCGACACCTGCCAAGAGTTTAGGCTTCTTGGGTTCCTCTCTTCCTGGGGCTCCGTTTCTCTCCAGGCTCAGCTGCTGGACTCTCTCCACAAGGCCAGCTGTAGACCAACAGGCAAATGGCTCTGTCTCTTTCCCGGGGCTTCTGCCGTTATCTAAAAAGTCATCTTTATTCCTCTGTGTTCTTTTCCTGTGTGTTCCCTTCCCGGGCTCCATTTCAAAATTGCCAACTCTGTCCTTTGCCATGTCTTTTCTCTGTGAGTCCCCATCCACCAAGGGGCGGGGACTCAATTCCCTACTGATGTGGCCCAATCAAATTTCTAATCATAATTTAATCAATTAAAAGTGATACCTCTGACAGACCTGTTTACAAACATAACCCAATAGCTATATTTGGAATTCATAAACAATACCAAACTGCTATACTACCCTATTCAGTGTGGTTATGTTATTTGAAATACTGTCTCATTTTGGGATGCCCCACATCTTGGTTGATTTTAATAATGATCCTATTCTTCCCCTTCCTCCTCCTCCTCCTTCCTATTATTATTATTATTTGTGGGGTAAGTGAAACATTACCATGATTGTAAAAGTCAGAATTTTAGAAAATGATGAACTCAGAGTATACCTCCTTGACCTCCTTTAATGTATTCCCAAGCCACCATTCTTTTTACCTACTTCCTACCCACCAATCTCAATAATGATTGGTTTATTTTTCCTGTATCTCATTCTGTACAAATTAACAGATCCATGTATGTTTTCACATATCCCCTTCTTTTTGCATAAAATGTCACATTATTTTGCACTTTCCTTTTCTATGATTTTTACAGAAAAATTGTGCAGAAAATATAGAGTTCCCATAAAACCCCCTATTATTAACACTTTGCACTAGTGTGGAATATTATTTTAATTGTATTATTAACTATAGTCCATAGTTTACATTAGGATTTGTGCAGTCCCATGGCTTTTAAAATATATTTATATGTACAACCTGAAATATCCCCTTTTAATAACATTCAAATGTATAATTCAGTGCTGTTAATTACATTAAAAATGTTATGCTTACCATCACCACCATCCAATACCAAAATATTTCCATCACCCCAAATGGGAACTCTGTACAATTTAAGCATTGACTCCCCATTCCCTACTCCTACCTCGTCCCCGGTACCCTAAATTCTAGATTCTGACTATGAATTTGCTTATTCTAACTATTTCATATCAGTGAGATTAAATAATATTTGTCATTTTGTGTCTGGCTTATTTCACTCAACATGATGTCTTCAAGGTTCATCCATGTTGCCACATGTATCAGAACCTCATTCCTTTTATGGCTGAATGTATGTAGTATATGTTTGTATATACTACATTTTGTTTATCCATTCATTGGTTGATAGACACTTGGGTTGCCTCCATCTTTTGGCAATTGTGAATAATGCTGCTATTAACATCAGTGTGAAAATATCTCTTCAAGTCCCTGCTTTCAAGTCTTTTGCATACACATCTAGAAGTGGGATTGCCAGGTCATATGGTAATTCTATACATACCTATAGGAGGACCTGCCAAATTGTCTTTCACAACAGTGTCACCATTTTACATTCCTACCAGCAATGAATGAGTGTTCCTAATTCTCCACATCCTCTCAGTGACAATTTGAAGCTATATGGACAACAGAAAAGTATGTTCTTAAAGTTAATCAATTCTTATGGATGTGGGACCCTTTTGATTGGATCACTTCTTTTGAGGTCCTTTGACTGGATTGCAGCACCCAAGGTGGGTCTTGGTCCTCTTGTTGAAGTCCTTTATAACTGGAGGACTGAAAGCAGAGACAAACAGAGAAAAAGTGGCAGAGGTGGAAAAACCCTGATAGTCTGGGAGAGAGAGGCCTGGAGGAGAGGGGAGAGATGAGCCATAAACCTGATCTCCCACAGCTGAATTCAGGGGAAAAGTAAGCCTGGAGGAGGAGGCAGAGACCCAGACCAGCAGAACTGCCATTGTGTCTTGCCACTTGGCAGGAGTTCAGAATCGCCAGCAGCCGACCTGTGTTGAGGCAGGACAGCATCTCTAATGTTGCCTTGATTTGGACATTTTCAATGCCTCAGAACTGTAAGCTTTTTAAAGTGTTTTTTTTTTTTTTTTTTTTTTAATTGAGAAGTTGTGAGTTAACAAAACAATTATGCATATCATACAGGATTCCCATGCATCGGCCCACCACCAACACCTTACATTATTGTAACACATTTGTTACATGATGAAAGAACATTGTCATACATTACTGCTACTGTCCATAGCTTATATCTGGTTTATTTTTCCCACAAACCATCTTATTATTAACACGGTGTGTTAGCATTGTATGTCAGTTATAGTTCATGAGAGAACATTCTCATATTTGTACTGTTAAGCACAGTCTGTCATTCACCATGGTCATTCACTGTGTTATATGGTCCCCTGCCTTATACAATCCATCCAGCATTTACCCTCAGTGGCTCTTAGTTACATCATAAAGTTGTGCTGTTATCAGCTCAGTTTATTTCAGAACGTTTTCATTACTCCAAAAGGAAAAATTCCATACTGCCTTATATTCCCTTAGCGTTGATATAGTATCTTCTTTGTCATTGCTGCAAATTATTACAATATTACTGACTATAGTCTACACATTACATCACATTAGTTGTCTTTTTCCATATATCTGCATATCCTAGTAACCTATATTCTATAGTTTAACTCCATGAGTTTACTCATCATATTTAGTTCATATTAGTGAGACCATACAAAATTTGTCCTTTTGTATTTGGCTTGTTTCACTCAAAATAATGCCCTCAAAGTTCATCCATGTTGTCATATGCATCCTGACTTCATTTCTTCTTACAATTGCATAGTATTTCATCATGTGTATATACCACATTTTGTTTATCCATTCATCAGTTGACAGATACTTGAGTTGTTTCCATCTTTTAGCAATTGTGAATAATGCTGCTATGAACACTGGTGTGCAAATATCTGCTCGTGTCCTTGCTTCATTTAGTTCTTCTGAATATATTCCTAGTAGAGCAATTGCTGGATCATATGGAAGTTTTATATTTAGCTTCCTGAGGAACTGCCAAACTGACTTCCACAGAAGCTGCACCATTTTACATTCCCAGAAATAGTGAAGGAGTGTTCCATTTTCTCCACATCCTCTCAAGCATTTGTAGTTTCCTGCCATTTTAATAATGGTCATTTTTAATGTGTGAAAGGATATCTCATTTTAGTTTTGATCTGCATTTTCCTAATAGCCAATGACATTGAGCATCTTTTCAGGTGATTTTTGGCCATTTGTATTTCTTCCTTGAAAAAAAATATCTGTTCAAGGCTTTTGCCCATTTTTAGTTGGGTTGCTTGTCTTTTTATAATTTATCATTTTATCATGATAAAAAGTATCATGTTTATAATTTTATTATCCTTTTATGCATCTTTTTTTAAAAAGTCAAAATATTAAACTTTTAAAATATCAAAATTAAAATGCTAAAGCTTATCTAGTTGCAATATTTTTTAACATTAACCCATTCTCTTTAGGGAATTTTCTAGTCCTCTTTAAAATTTATTTCTCAATGCATCTGAACAGTGGTATATTCCATTAAGCTAAATATTTAGGAAGCCAAGTGACAGACATCTAATCTTGCCTTTCAGTGTTGGCTGTCTTGCATAAAATACCAATTGGGAAGTATTATTTCTTCTTGCCAAAGTATTTTCCAAATAAATATTTATAAGTACTTTTGACTATGCTAAAACAAAACCACCAAATCACCAAATTACTATGATAATTGTATCTTTTTGATATGCATCTCTATATAATACCTGATAGGTTTTATAATTATGCACATAGGTATTTTGTTTCTTCCAAAATCACGTAGTCACTGAAACTAGTATCTATAAATCCACAGAATACCTGTGAAACCATACAGAGGATGATTATTGTTCAGTTACATGTAGCCAGCTCTTGATCATACACTGTGATTGAGGGACAATAGTGTAGATAAATGAAATCATTTCAATGGATAGGTATAATCACCTCTACCCTCATTAATCCTATTAGTTGAGATGTTAGTATGTAGCCAACAGACTCATTTGAATTTCATCTCCTTTATTTTTCCATTCCCAGACATTTGCTAATGAATAAACATTAATGAGCAAAGAAGCCCTGCCAAAACGCCTGTAGCAAAAGGGAACAGACAGAAAAGAAATGGTAATGGATACTCCCCAATCTAGGTAATCATTTCCTGAAAAATCACAGGTTTTGATGTTCCTATTGCTGTAAGAATTAAAACAACCATTGCATCCTCATAAAGGAAGAAATGGATGTCTTGTTTTTCAAATATATAAATGTGCCAAAGTAAATGTTCCTTGCAATTATTTTATTTCCATTTTCAGGCTGTAATTGAGCATATGTTCCATTTCTAAATGTTTTTTTATATTTCTCCCAGATTTTACACTTTGTTTCTTTTTTTTTTTTTTTTTTTGAGCATTTTTGTCCTTTTCTTTCCTTTTATTAAGTTGATTATCATGGGCACATCCAATTTGTTCCAGTCCTGCCAAACCTGTTTACTGCCCAGAAAAAGGTGAACTATTTAAATGTGCCTGTTCTGAATATTAAGCTTTGGGGAGGAGATGTCTCTAGAGCTTCTTTTTCACCCCTGGCAAAATTTCATGAATAAAATATGCTGGTGTTTATGTTGAAAGTCCTGCCAATACACCTTACTGCCTGCAATAAGATAACAACATGTAATAAGGTCCCCTTGCTGAACACAAATGTAATTTTTGCTGTAGGAATTCATGACCACAGTTTTGTTATTAATTGTTCTAGTTTGGTAAAGCTGTTCAAGCAAATTCCATAAATGGGTTGGCTTTTAACAATGGGAATTTATTCTGCAAATAAATAAAACTTTGCAAATAAAACTGCAAGCTTACAGTTTTGAGGCTGAGAAAAATGTCCAATTCAAGGCATCATCATGGTGATGATTTCTCCCTGATGACTAGCTGCTGGCAATCCTGGACTCCTCTGTCACATGGCAAAGGCACATGGCAGTCTGCTGTTCTCTCCCTTCTCTTCTGGTTTCATTCCTTTCAGCTTCTTGCTTCCATGGCTTTCTATCTCTCTGAATTTCATTCTCCTATAAAGGACTCCAGTAAGAAGATTAAGACCCACCCTGGGCCCTACCTTAACTGAAGTAACCTAATCACAAGGCCTTACTTACAATAGGTTTACACCCACAAGAATAGATTAGCTTTAAAAATATACTTTTCTAGGATCCATACAGCTTTAAACTATCAATTAATAAACTAATTTCTGGTGTGCAAGATAAACTTGGTTATGCAGGACAGTCATTTATGGTAAATGTACTGAGAAATATTTTATCTCAATGTAATCTTTGTAACTTGAAGTTTATATTTATATTTAAGGAACAGTTCTTTCCCCCAGTACAACACATCACTTTCTTGCTTTTTCTCAAGATTCATTCCAGTAAACAAGTGTAATAATAAGTCTGACTACATTTTTTGATGTTTGCCATTAGCTTTTAAGTGTCACTCCTCCATCTTCTCTTGTTGCCTCACATCTGAGCAAGCTGATAAGAAAACTCCAGTGCTCCATCCTTTGGTGTTAGCAGGAAGTTCAAATCATGCATGGGAATCCTTACACCACTCCCACCACCTAGCCACCATAAAAGCTCCTTGTGTGTCTCCTTTCCCAGCTCTTTCAAGTCATTTTTGGACCAACTTGGTTGGGAGGCCTGCTCTGCTCTCCCCAGAAAGGGTTCATTACATAAGTAATAAAACTTTTAAAAACCCTTGTGCTTTGAGTGTGGTGTTACCAGTCTTGATATCAGAACCACAATAAGAAGATGAACCTTATCATTGTGATCTGTCATGTCTCATTTGTTCATTTGTGTATTAATTCATTTATTTAACAAATACTTAAAGCATCTAAACAAACACTACTGAAGGAAATGGGTATAACAAGATGGAAAATTCTTGGTTTTGGCCACAAAGAAACCAAAAATTTATCCAAATTAGACTTAAACCTGGGGATATTTGGCAACAATCAGATTTACAATAACATTCCAACAATCATGCCATTGCAGATCCCAACATGTTAGCTTGGCTTAGCCTCCCTCATGGTTTGCAACTTCTATGCAGTAGTAAAATTGGGAAGGAATTGGAAAAGTGAAAATAAACTCCATAAAAAGCAAACAAGCAAACAAACAAAAACCGAAAATAGGAGATTAAAGCAAGAAAACCGCTCTGAGCATCAGTTATGTCTATCTCCACCACCATCACCCTTGCCAAACAAATATGTAGCATCTTCTTATGTGGTTTCTTTCTTTCATTATTTTCTCCTCCTATGCATCCCACATATAGCCCAGCCATCTTTTAAAATATAATTCACACAATTTTACTCGTTAATTAAGCCTTTCACTGGCTTTCTTATTGCTCTTTGAATATAGTCATCTGTTCTTGCCTTCTCACTCAACCACATTCCTACCCTCATCACCTCTCTCACAGGTTCTGACCATACTGGCTGATTTAAAAACCCGTGAATTCTCTGAAGTCTGGACCTTCAAGCAGACTGTTTTCACTTTCCAAAATGCTCTCTGCTCAATTCTACCTGCCTAATTTTCTTGTTTCCTAACTCAGGGTGAGTTGCTTTCTCAGATAGGCCTTCTCTGAGTTCCCGCAATGGAACTCAGTCTTCTCCATTAATGATAATAGCACATTATTCTTTTCCTTCTCAATTCTTATCATGATTTCTTACTATGTATTTAACTTTGTATTTGCTTATAATTCCAGACAGAAAAAGTCACAAGGATAGGGATCATATCTTTTTTGGTCACTTTTGGGATACAAGTTTCCATGAGTCAAGTTTGTGCATATCTTGACAGAAAAGACATTGACTGCCTCTGTTCCTGACTATTTTCCATTATGTTTGCATAGTGAGCAGCCTTGGAAAACAGAAATAATGTCTTCCAGGAGACATTCTTACTGTCCAGTATAATATAAATAACCTCTTCCATTAGTGCAAAGGTCAGACATGCTGACAATAAAAAAATGGAGCTCCCTAAGCTCAGGGTTCTTCTCCTGTAACACACACCACTGTGAGTGCAGGTGCCACCTGGCACTCTTCACAGCACCCAGTGGACATCGGGGGTTGGGAAAATGACACAGTGCTGGTACCCTGGCTAATGTTATTGTTGTGAGTAATAAACTGCTCTTTGTCTCTGACCCAGGAGTCCCTGTCTTCTTCCAGCATCCATGAATGTGTTGCAGGCGAATTTATTAGCTTGCAAGTATAGTTAAAATCTCAGACAGTTCTTAAAAGTTCTTAAAAGCCATCACTACTGTGGCAGTTTGATATAGTTACAAATTCCAAAAATAGATATTGGATTATGCTTGTAAACTGGTCTGTTCATCTGGGCATGATTAAGTTATGACTAGGGCTTTGATTGTGCCATGTCAGTAGGGCGTTGAGCCCCGCTGCTTAGTGGCTGGGGAATCAAAGATAAAAGACATTGCAAAGGACAGAGTTGGAGTTTTGAGTGGGAGTCTTGAGTTGGAGTTCTGATGCAGAGTCTTGAGCTAGAGCCCTGGGAAATAAGCATACAGAGGAGCTTGGTCGTGAGGAAGGAGAGAAGGCCCCAGGAAAAGAGACGAGCCGTTCACCTGACAGTTCACAGCTGGCCTTGTGGAGAGAGGCAAAGGTTAGAGAGCCTCATAGTCTACAGATGACCTTGTGGAGGAAACAGAGGAGCTGAGCTCCAAGAGAAATGGAGCCCCAGGAAGAGAGGAACCCAAGAGGCCTGAACCCTGGCAAACATCAGCAGCTGTCTGGATCCAACACATGGCAACAGACTTTGGTGAAGGTAGAAACTTATGCTTTATGGCCTGGTAACTGTAAGATTCTACCCCAAATAAATACCCTTTATAAAAACCAACCTATTCCTGGTATTTTGCATCAGCACCCCTTTGGCTGACTAATACAACTACCAACCAAGATGCTAGCACAATGCTTTGTTCACATTTAGTGTCTAAGAAATATGCGAAGGCAAGTGGATGTGGCTCAAGCAATTATGTGCCCACCTACCACCTGGGAAGTCCCAAGTTCAGTTCCCAGTACCTCCTAAGGAAGACGAGCAAGATAGCAAGTTGATGAGATGGGCTGGCATGACGAGCTGACAAAACAAGATGACGCAACGAGGAGACACAATGAGGAAACACAATGAGAGACGCAACAAAGAGGGAACGGATGTGGCTCAAGCGATTGGGTGCCTCCCTCCCCCAACAGAAGTCCCTGGTTTGGTTCCCAGTGCCTCCTAAAAAGAAGACGAGCAGACACAGAGAGCAGACAGTGAGCACAAACCTGGGGGGGGGGGAAGGGGAATAAATCTTTTTTAAAAAATGTGAAGATTCAGTGTCTTTTTAAGAATCTGATTAAGATTGGTACCTCATTCTAAAAATGCTAAACATACATAAATATACACATAGTTTTTTACAATATCAGTGGGATCTTAGGCCATCTGGAGCCCATCCATGGACAAATAGACCTCCACAGACTCCCATTTTAAGAATGGTTTAGTTGAATTATATTTTCCTATGTATAATAGAACTAAGGCCCAGATAGACCCTATATCCCCTGAATTATGTTACTGTTCCCCTAGGCCTAGTTGCCACCCCTACCTCCAGACCAGTAACTTGAAATAATTTCTGGAACCAAAGATAAAAGCACTTCTTTCCATGGTGGCAGTAAAAAGTCTGGAATGTGCTACTATTTAGGAAATATGTAAGTAAGAATATGTTCAATAACAGTTAGATAAAATGATGTCCAGAACCAAGAAGATGACTAAAGATGAGTTCAAAGTGGGTAGTGAGATTTTCCTGCTGTATAATGAAAATAGTTTCAGGAAGTACAAGGCAATTGTCATGCTCTTCCAAATGCTAACCCCTGGTGCTACCAGCAAAGATGGTATTTAGTGCTGGGTTGGAATAAATCACAGTTCTTATCTAATACCTGGATGGCATAGTGCAAAGTCCCATCACTGGTAACTTTTTGACCTTAAGCAAGTTACATTTTGAGTCCAGGTCTCCTCATCTATAAAATGATATATTTTTGTTAAATCATAAGGTTTTCTTTTTTAAGATAAAATAAGATTTTGTAGAAAGAGCCATCATGGAGACATATCCCAATTTCAATAATTACTTGTTTTTTAATTTATGGCAAATTTTTTATCCTCTTTGAACTTGTTTTTTTCCCCCTGTAAAATGAGATATAACAGTAGTCCAGGATGTTAGTATTAAACAAGATTTTGTGCAGAATGCTTACATCTTTGTAGCTATTACTATTTTGAAACACACACACAGCCACATAAATCTGAAAAGTATGTATTGATTTACTTTTTAAGACTAAGTAACTGACCCAGAGAGACCAAGCAATTTATCCAAGATCTCACAACTAGGTAAGTTGTCAAATTTAGATGAAAACCTAAGTCTATCTCGTTTTAATATCCATCTTCAACCTACTCTGTTATGCTCTCAGAGGCTCAGAGGGAACCATTCAAGAAGTTTTACATTCATTCTGACTTTAAGAGTATTATTTTGGACTTGAATCTGTGTAGGCTTGGGAAATTTTTCCAAGTCTTCTAAGAAGTAAAAAAGAAATGCCTGGGGGAGCTAGCAATGCTTCTATCTCGGGAAACTGGTAATAAAGCACTTAAGAATAAGCAGAATATGTGCTTACTAAATTTGAGCAGATGAGCAAATTTAGCAAATATTTCATAATAAAAGGCAAAGTGCTTATCCTTTTTATAGTCGTAGACCTTTAACAGACCTCTATGGAAAAGGGTAAAAAAGTAGTAGCAGAAACCAGAAATGCCACTGTACAAGACTTCAGTGTTTATTTTTTATCAGGATTTTATGCAAAAATCTCTTGGTCGAATGTGGTTGGATGAATAGTGATTATGGTGTGGTAATGATAAATTTTCTTTCAGGAGTGGGTGGGTGAATGAACTAGTTTTTATAAGAACCCATTTCAAATGATAGGATATATCTGCACTAGATTGTTAAAAGCATTTTGTACTTCAGGCTTCCTCTGTGAATTCTAGTTCCTGGACTGTGAAATTTGACTGTCCTTTATCATACATATAGAAGTCCAAGATTAAGTTCATCCTCCAAAGGATTTTAACTAATTTATGTTCTACTTAAATTCGATAGTTGCCCTCTATTCCCTATGGTGAAAAATTCATGGTAAAAGATAAATGCTTGTTCTAACAAGAGTATACATATGGTTTCCAATAAGGTCAATAGCTTAATATAGCCCTGAAACTGAGGAAATCTTGGCATCCTTCATTGTATCCATGTGATATTGAGCCAAAAAGGCAAGCACTATCCAGAGTATGGGACTTGAAAGTACATAAAGCAAACTAGGAAAAATCAAGTGCAAGTATGTAAATCATAGATAATTTTGGAAAGTTCTAATGGAATTTCTTGAATGGGAAATAATTTTTAAAATTTTAGTAATTTGGTATCATGTGTCACATTTCTAGCAAAGTGTGTTTTTTGTCCAGTTCTTACAGATTGCTACCAAATGAAAATATTGTTGGGCATTATGTAAACTCAGCTAATAAATCCAAGAAAATGTGTTGATTTTTAAAAGAATTGCTTTAGGGGCAATTAATTATAAATGGCTCATTTCTGAATTGGCAAGTCAATACATGAATTTGACAGCCATCTTAAGAATCCTGGCTTAATAATTAATGCAATGCTATTTTTCTGGTAATGAAAAATGTACAATATGTCTTCATAGAACTCATGGATTTAGGTCTACTAGTCCACCATTTTAAAATAGTCTCTTTAGACTACTATCCCTGGTTGGTGTTCCCTGTATTATTATAAATAACTCCCAATATCATGTAATGCACATTTTCCAGTTATTAAATTTCTAAAGGACAGTGTTACTGGAGAGCTACTCAGTGCACATAATTGATACAGAACTAATTATTAGTAAGATATTATAATTTACTAACACAATTGTCACCTCAAGGGAATATATTATTTTTTTCACTTGACCTCCATACCACCTGTGCAAATTGGCCTACTTCATGCTTTTCATGCATGTTTTTCTCCAGAAGTTTATGTGCAGGCAAGGCAGATTTACCAGGAGCTAGAAGAGTATTTTCCAGATTGTTCTGAGATATTTGTCAAAACAATACCAAACGAATCCTATGACAGGAGAGCAGTCATGTTCTATTTCAAATCAGAGGTCATGTGGTGAAATGCAGAATTTTAAAATTTAGATCTGAGGGACCTCAGGGGTCTAAAAGTTCTATATGATATATATATATCATATATAGCATATATATCATTATATATATTTCATTTTGTTGGCAATCTAAAAAATACATTGGATGATAAAATGAACACATTTAATCTCTTCCTTCTACATTAAAGGTCATAGGAGCTCAAAACCAGGGAGGAGAATTTGGTAGAAATTGATCCTGCAGAATTCCTGAAATACTGAATGCATGCATTATCAGATGAAGGAGGAAAGTGTCAGAATGTGCAGAAAAACAACAAAATCCATTTATAGAAGTAGTGGAAACAATGAGAGGTAGAAAGCCTTGGGGAGATCAAAGAGAATTCATTTGTATTTTGCAATGGAAATACCCAAGGCTTTCAAATGCTATGCATCCCTCATTGACACATGCCACCTCCAACACCACATAGTAAGGAGTTAGCTGTTTACACACAGGAATAATATATGTGGGAGTTTAGAGATGAATGTTAGGGCTTGACTCAGGTTTGATGATGGCTAAGAAGAACATAAAGCACCAACAATCAGAAGATGAGCCATAGAAATAAATCACCCAGCATCATTTTATGCCACTTATTCACTATTCCTGAAACAGTATGGAGTACAAGCTGGGCAAGAGCTCCTGCCCTATACAAAACAAGCTGTATAAACACAGCAACAGACAGCCTGGTATCAACTAAAATGAAAAGCACATCACCGACTATATGAAAGGAACTAACATATTGAATGAAAGACTTCAAACTTAACTAACATAAGAACTTACACCAGAGGCTAGAGGATTAATTAAACAATATGTACAGGATTTTTAACATATATAATTTATAGAAATAGCAGGAAGAATATGTCATTAATGAAAAAAGAACTGGTAGGTATAATAGAGATAGGAGACTTAAATTTTGATGGGTTGCATAGCAGAATTAACATAGGTGAATAGCAAATTATTGCACTGCAAGAAAAGAAATATATAAAAAGTAAGATACATGAACATAGATATGGAAATTATAATAGAATTCATCTTATAGGTATTATACTTGGAGAAAATAGAACCAATAAAAAGAAATCATTACTTCCTTTCGGAGTAATGAAAACTTTCTATAATGGATTGAGCTGATGACAGCACGGCTCTGTGATGAAACTGAGAGCCACTGAGAGTACATTTTGTTTTTTTGTTTGTTTGTTTTTTCTTTTTTTGTTGAGTGTACATTTTGTATGGATTGTACAAGGTAGGGGACCATATAACACAGTGAATCCTGTGGTGAATAATGGACTGTGGTTAACAGTACAAATATGAGAATGTTCTCTCTGGAGCTATAATAAATTTATAATACTAACCCATGGATGATTTGTGGAAAAATACACCAAATATAAGCTATGGAATATAGATAGCAATAATATTATGATGATCTCCTTTCATCTGTTGTAACAAATGTGTCACAACAATGTAAGATGTTGGTGGTGGGATAATGTATGGGGTTCCCATATGGTATGCATGATTATTTTGTAAACTCACAATTTCTCTATTAAAAAAATTTAGTAGATAAGGCTACAGATGGAACTAAACACTAGGTTTCAATCGCTCTGAAGTAGGGTGAGAAAATCTGCTTGCCCCACCTTTGTAACTATACCCATGAACCAGCCAATACTCCAGCTTGTGAAGCTGCCAGATTGAACAGTCTATTTCATACTAGTCAAATAATAGGACTTCTCTGTTCACCCTTTGCACCAGATTCACCAACTATACCCTGTAATGAATAAAATATAATACCTTTTCAGTATTTTGAGCTTTATATGGATAAATGCTATATAATTTTAATGAACCGACTCCCTTTATTGGGCTGGTGGATAGGCACAAGTATGAATAATGCCATGGAAGAGAAACTCCCACACTCCTCACCACCTAAGAAGCAGAAAGTCCAGGTGGGCCAGGCAAGCCTGGCTGTGTTTATTGATTGCAATGAATGTACTACACTAATGAAGGATGTTTGTGTGGGAGGGTATGGGAGGAGTAGGGAGTGGAGCATATGGGAATCCCTATATTTTTTGTGTAACATTTATGTAATCTAAGTATCTTTAAAAAAAAAAAAAAAAAAAAAAGCCCATAGCCAATATCATACTCAATGGGGAAAGGTTGAAAGCTTTCCCTCTAAGATTGGGAACAAGACAAGGATAGCCACTGTCACCACTGTTATTCAGCATTGTGCTAGAAGTTCTAGCTAGAACAATTAGACAAGAAAAAAAAAAGTCATCCAAACTGGAAAAGAAGATGTAAAACTCTCACTATTTACAGATGACATAATCCTATATTTAGAAAATCCAAAAATATCTACAACACAGTTATTATAGCTAATAAATGAGTTCAGCAAAGAGGCAGGATACAAGATCAACACAAAAAATCAGTAGCGGAGGGGGGGCAAGATGGCGTTGGTGTAGGAGGGCGCACACTGCAAGCTCCCAGAGCAAGGCGGATTGGGGACGGGGTCCTGCCCGGGGGTTTGTGCTGTGCACGCGTGGAGTGAGAGGCTTGGGACATCTATCTGCGCGGATCGGCGGCGTGGACTGAACAGTGGAGATTCGTGAGTTTTGAGGCTGCCGGTGGAGGTTGGCACAGGCGGCTGAGCCCCGCGGTTACGGAAATAAAAAATAAAACGGCCATTTGGAGCCGCGGGCGGGGGCGAAAAAGTTTTATTTTCTGGGGAGCTGGCTGCCTGGCGCCCCTTGGACCTTGTGTGAGCAGAGCAAAAAGCTAGTCAGCACCCGGTGAACCGGAGGGGGATTTTGGTCGGGGAACGGAGCTGATCTCCCTAGCCACCCAGGGATAAGACCCGGGCCGCTGCGGAGCCAGGAGGAAGGGACACTTCCCAAAGAAGGGAGGGTTCGGTTGGAAGACAGGGAAGGGTATTTTATATTTTTAGACATCGATCTGGCTGCCTGCACCGCCCCATAGCTTTGGGGAGCAGATAAGCCGAACTGAAGCAGCACCAGGCTGAGAGCAGACGCGAATCTGCACTCAAACTGATTTACTGAGCAGCCCGGTGACGCTGGAGCTCGGCGCCAGAAGGGGCGGAATCCGCCGTCTTTAGCAATCTTCACTGACTAACATCAGAGTTTCAGCTAACCTGGGCAGTCCGGAAAGTGGGACGTGCTTGATTAATTTCCTCGGGCCCAGCTAGGGTCCCTTCCGTAAGGGGGTAGGTCTAGAAGAGGAATTATTTTGGGTCCTGCATTTGGCTAAAAAAAAAAAAAAAAAAAGTGAGGTCACCTCAACAATTGAAAAATAAATTCTTTTTAATTTAGTTTAATAGCTAAAAGCTGCTTCAGGACCTGCATATAGAACCCTGTGGGGAAATTCATTGATAAACACAAGTAGGCAGGAAGGATCCACTTGGACCCTAGGGGTATCATTGACCCCCCTTGTTTCCTTCTTCTTTTTTCTTTTTTTTTTTTTTTCTTTTTTATTTTTTTTATTTTTTATTAGTATTAACTTTTTCCTTTCAGACCTTTCTCTACTATTTCTCTACCTCCTCATAATTCTAGCCTTCTAAATCACTATATATATATATTCCTCCATTTGTTTTCCCAGTCCATTATAGGAACTCCATATTTTTGCCTAGTACTCTACACTGCCTACACAAGTTAAATATTCATCTCATTGAATCTCATTTTGCCCCTCTTCTAAATTTTATCAACATTTCTATTATCCTTCTGCCTTCCTTACATCTTTTGATTCCTCTGGCCCTAACCTTTTGCCTTCAAGGGAACATAGAAAGAAGTAAGGAAATAAAATAAGAAGAAAAACTGCCAAAGAGAAAACTTAACTCACACGCAGAACCAACAGCTAAATAAAATTCTAGAGCATAGAGAAAAGCTAATCAACTGAACAAACCCATCAAGATAATATGATGACCAGAGGGCAACAGAAAAATACAAATGACTCTGAAAAACTGGAAAACATGGACCAGTCCAGTGCACAAAATAAAAACCAGGAAGCAATGCAGTACATCGAACAACTAATCAAAGCTATCCAAACAAATATCATGGACCAACTTAAAGAACTGAAGGAAGAGATTAAGGATATAAAGAAGACACTGGGAGAACATACTGAAAAAATAACTAACACACCTAAAAATGTAATGGATATGATGGCGAACAAAGACACAAGTCAAGAAATGAAAAAGACGCTGGACTCACATGGCAGCAGAATTGAACAGGCAGAGGAAAGAATTAGTGATATGGAAGACAATACAGTTGAAATCAAAGAGATTGTAGAAAACATAGACAAAAAGATAGAAAAAATCCAGAATGGTCTCAGGGAATTAACCGATAATGCAAGACGCACACACATACGCATTATGGGCATCCCAGAAGGAGAAGAGAAGGGAAAGGGAACAGAAGGAGTGTTGAAGGAAGTTATGGCTGAAAACTTCCCAACTCTATTGAGAGAGATGGATGTGCAGATCCAGGAAGCACAGCGCACCCCAAATAGTATAAATCCCAACAGGCCAACTCCAAGACATATACTTGTCAAACTGTCCAATGCTCAAGACAAAGAGAAAATACTCAAGGCAGCAAGAGAAAAGAGAACCATCACATACAAGGGAAGCACAATAAGATTAAGTGCTGATTTCTCAGCTGAAACCATGGAGGCAAGAAGACAGTGGTATGACATAGTCAAAACACTAAAAGAAAAAAACTTCCAGCCACGAATTCTCTATCCAGCAAAATTGGTGTTCAAAAATGATGGAGAGTTCAAAATATTCACAGATAAACAGCAATTAAGAGAGTATGTCAAGAAGAAACCAGCACTTCAAGAAATACTAAAGGAATCTCTACAAATTGAAAGGAAAAAACAAAGGAGAGAGAGTTGGAGGAGAGTTTAAAAACAACTGAAAACTCAAAAAGAGAAACAAAACAACATATGACATACATTAACCCAAAGAAAAAA
>JAKSZT010053872.1:2977268-3135765 GCA_026826555.1 Tolypeutes matacus
AAAAAAGAAGTGGAAACAGAGAGATGGAGATGTGAGGAATTTTCTTGTTTATTGTTTGTCATTTTTTGTTTACTATTATTGTTTAAATAATGAAAATACTCTAACAATGACTGAAATGATGAATGCACAACTATGAGATTATACCAAATACTATTATTGTACACATTGAATTAATTTTATGCTTTGTTAATATGAACCAATAAAATAGATATGTTTAAGAAAAAAAAAAAAAAGAATCAACTCAAAATGGATCAAAGATCTAAATATAAAATTCAGGACCATAAAACTACTAGAAGAAAATGTAGGGAAACATCTTCAAGACCTTGTAGTATGTGGTGGTTTCTTGGACCTTACACCCAAAGCACGTGCAACAAAAGAAAAAAATAAATAAATGGGACCTCCTCAAAATTAAACACTTTTGCACCTCACAGGACTTTGTTAGAAGGGTGAAAAGGCAGCCTACTCAATGGGAAAAAATATTTGGAAATCACATATCTGATAAGGGTTTAATATCCAGGATATATAAAGAGATGTTACAACTCAACAATAAAAAGACAAATGACCAATTAAAAAATGGGCAAAAGACTTGAATAGACATTTCTCCAAAGAAGAAATACAAATGGTAAAAAAACACATGAAGAAATGCTCAGCATCACTCATGATTAGGGAAATGCAAATCAAAACTTCAATGAGATATCATTTCACACCTATCAGAATGGCCACTATTAAAAAGACAGAGAACTACAAGTGTTGGAGAGGATGTGGAGAGATAGGAACACTTCTTCACTGTTGGTGGGAATGCAGAATGGTACAACCACTATGGAGGAGTGTTTGGCAATTCCTAAAAAAGTTGAATATAGACTTGCCACGTGACCGTGCAATACCACTACTGGATATATACCCAGAAGAACTGAGAGCAGTGACACGGACAGACATCTGCACACCGATGTTCATAGCCACATTATTCACCATTGCCAAAAGTTGGAAACAACCCAGGTGTCCATTAACAGATGAATGGATAAACAAACTGTGGTCTATTCACACGATAGAATATTATGTAGCTGTAAGAAGAAATGAAGTCATAAAGCATATGGCAACATGGATGAACCTGGAGGACATTATGTTGAGTGAAGCAAGCCAGACACAAAAGGACAAATACTGTATGAATGCATTACTATGAACCAAATATATTGTGTAACATATTGTTTGATTCAAAAAAAAATTTATATGTATCCATTACATTTAATTGAGAAATGTGTGTATTTATTCATCTGTGCTTACATTTTAGTTTTTAATTATTTATATTTTCAATTATTAAATGTACAAAATAAAGTTTAAAAAATGCATTATAATAATTTTAAAGAAAAAAAAAGAATATCTCAGATTAAATTGAATGACAGTAGTAAGTGTTGACAAGGATGTAGAGGAGCTAGAACTCTCATCCATTTCTGGTGGGGATGTAAAATTGTACAGCCTCTTTGGGAAACAGTTTGTCAGTTTCTCAAAAAGTTAAACACACCTACATGTGATCTACCCATTCCACTCCTAGATATTTACACAAAAGATATGAAGGTGTATGTCCATACAAGACATGCACATGAATGATCACAGCAGCTTTATTTGTAATAGCTCAAAATTGGAAACACTCAAATGTCCATCCCCAGATGAATGGATAAACAAATTGTATACTCCAAATGAGAGCAGTTTATTAAATGTCAATTAGACCTTAATAAAACTGTTAAAAATATAGTGAATAACAAAAGAAACTTCTGTTTAAACATGTAATATTGACCTACATGCTTTACTCTGCATCCTCTCTAAACACAATGTAATGACCAAATTAATAGATAAGCCCACATGAACAAAATGAGAGGAATAAAATGGACAAGAGGAACTATTTGACGATAAAAATACTTAGCAGGAAACCTAAAGTCTAAATGACTTTAGGGGATGGGAGAAGGTAGGCTGGGACTCTAATAAAGATACAAACTGATGTATGCCCTAGAACTCACCAAAGCCTCTGAGGCTACAGTTACCTTAGAAATTGAGTGTGAATGGTGGGGCCCCCCTCCCCCCCAAAAATGGGAGTAGCCATTGAAAGCCCATATTGAAAGTCACAGGGACTTCTGTGTAAAGATGTAAAGCTATTTCCAGATGTGCAAAAATATTATTTCTCATAAACTTTCTTCAGTAAGCACTATTGATATGCTCCTATAAAATGAGGGGAAAAAAAAGAGAAAGACATGGCACACAGGAGATTCAACCCAACTTGTTTACAATGTGCTAGGAATTGAACTAGGTTGTTGGGAGAGAGAAAAGACAGGGTCCACATTCTTGAGGAGTTCAGAGATGAGCTGAGAAAAAGAAAAGGAAAGAGACAACAAAGGTACACAGTAGCAAAGGCTGGATAGTGTGTTCAGTGGCTTGTACACAAACATATGGATTGGTAACTGTTCCAGACTCACTGTGACCCTGAGACGTTTTTAATTTCCTTGAGAAGTTCCTCATCTGTAAAATGCATCTATTTCATATAGTTATTATGAGGACTAAGTAAGGTAATGCAGCTATAGTATCTGACACATGAGTCAGTAACCAGCTCTTTGCATCTCAAAGAACCTACCACTCTAAACTATTTCTCTCTTTCCCCAGTTCCATCTCTCCCTAAGTGTTTTTTCTCAGGCCTTAAAATTGCAAGATGAACCATGAGCAATGAGCTGAAGAAACAAAGAGCGGAAAACAGAGTCGCAAGAGCAGAGGGGACGATCCATCACAAAGCCATCCTGCTTCAAAGTGAAAAGTGCAATTCCCAAAGACTTGAACAATACCCATGACTGAGCATTCTGCTAATCTTAGCAAAATAATAAGTAGGAACAAGCCTTATTTATTCAGTTGACTGTCTGTAGCCAAAGGAGGGAGGAATCATCGGATTAAGAAGAAACAGAGGCCAGGAGCTCTTCCTTTTCAATTGAAACCATGATTAATAAACACTTGTGAAGACCCAGTTGCTATTAAAAGATCATAACTGCTATGATTCAGTGCTGACAGCTTGCTAGAAAAATTGTCTTTTCAGCTGCAAAACCAGCAATCAATGAAGGTAAGAGAGTTGAAGGAGTCAGAGATGATGAGAGAAGGGGTCGATTTGTTCAGATAGGTATGGGGGGTAAAAACTTGATGCTGCTAAAATTCTCAATAAAATAGAAATTGCAACCAAGAAAGAACAAAAGAATATTAAAGAAAAGTGGTTTCTTAGATGTTACTGACTACTCAGCTTCTTAGAGGAAAAAAATTGGATTTTTTTAGATTAAATTTTAAGAAATGAGTAATAGGAAAAGGGATAAAGGTCTCTTTAAAAAAAACAAAACAAAAAGTGAATGTATCTTGGTTTTTAAACTGTGTTGTAAATTCTCAGAGGACATGAGCACATTTTTCCTTCTCTATTCTTCTGTTGGGCCTAGAATAAGCCTGACATAGAGTAGGTGTTGATTTAAAAAGTATGCTTACATGAAAACTACGAATAGAAAACAAGAAAAACACAGAACACTGACTATTATTCTAATATCAGTTTACATTGGTGTTTTTCCACGATAAAGGAATGAAGATAAGAAACAGAAAAGAGCCATGTCTTACTTTATTTCTCTTAGCACAGAGATTGGCCCACAGTGAATGTTAAATGAATGTTTGTTGAATGAGCTGGTAAGAAAAAACAGCTTGAAGGTAAATGGACAAGAGATAATGCATTTCTGCTGTCTTGGTTAAAAGAAATATCCTCTTCTGATCCCAGCAGGCCTCCTGGCAGCAGCAGTACCAAGGCATATGCAGCTGCGTTTTCTTAAAATAGGACTCTGGATCTACAGGTTAGACATTGTGAGCTCCTGAAGGATATGAATCACGAGTTCACCTCAGCAGCTAGCGCCCAGCTGAGCCCCTGGCAACACCTGTGGAGTAGATTGAATCATTTATTGCAGTTTGCCTTTTCTCATCTCATTTCTCATCTGCCTACTTTCTTCATGTTTAACTGAAAGTTCCATCATCTCCTCCGATCAAAGCAAGCAAAAATTCCAAATGTAATGAAATTATCTTTGTAGATTTATTATCTACCCTTCCTGGTTGTAACATGATCTTTGGTAGATAAAATCTCTTATAATACACAGAACATGGATCTTCTATCTACTTATAAAACATTGCATAGCAAAAATCCTAGCTTGAGCTATGATTTGTTCACCCTGGACTTCAGGCAGGCCGGAGAATGCCAGGAGGACTATTGGAGAGAGGTTACAAACAAGGATCTATTTACATGAGGAATATAGTTCCTCTGATCACAGAGCTTATTCATTCAACATATATTTATTGAGAGTCAACTGTGTGACCATGTGCCAGCCTTTCTAGGAGGCATGGAGGGTCAAAGAGAAGATAGACAATAAGCAAATGAAGTAAGAAATTCAAAGAATGATAGAATGCTATGGAAACATATTACAGAGGATCTAATCTAATTATGGAGAGAAGTCAGAGAAAACTTCCCTGGGGAAATGATACTTATGCTGAAACCTGGAGAGCTAGTTGAATTGCACAAGTTTGGATCAAGGAAAGTACAATGGACCTAAGTGATTTTTTTTTTCTTCACTTTCTTGAGTTTTTAATTAAACAAAACACCTTCAATCATGGTATGACCTCATTTCTTCCAGGCTTTCTACCATTTCTTTCTATTGGGCATTTATTTTTTTATTTTTTTATTTTTTTATTATGGGTAAAAATCAAAATTCTCACAATACATACTGATATGATGTCTGTTACATGGATTGTGTCCTGATTAGATTGGTTTGTTTGGGGGTGGGGGTGGGGGACAGGCAGATGACCAAAATCTGGAAAAGCTGGAGCTCCTATCCCAGAAGAACCAATACTGTGGCTTCCATTATGAAAGGAAATTACTTCAGTGGCTTCTTAGCCAATGAACACATTGTTATTTCCTTAGCATCCATCAGTTCTAATATCCATGGAGATATTGGTGGGCAGAAGAGCTCACTTTTGGTATATCACCATAAGCCTGCAGTTATCACAGCAGCAAGTAAAACAAGTAGGGACAAATAGAAAAGAGGTAGTATGAGGACCACAGGAGGATGTCTATGGGGACTCCCAGGAAAACCTGGGAGAAATTTTAGATTATCTAAAACTCTCATATGGAAAATAGGGAGCATACAAGCAAAAATCATGTATTAAGATTCTTATAGTGACCTTATTTGTATAATTTAAAAGCACATGTTTCTGTTATTACCCATAGACTTTGGGGTTTAGCTTACCTTTAAATTATCTCATCTACAACTCCTCCTGGAACTTGCACATCATTGCTGTTTTAGGATTTATGAGTATGGACAGATGGTTAAGAGGACTAATATACAGATTTCACTGTTTGCTAGTGCCTGCTTCTAATTTCTGGAGTATCTAGTCCCTAACATTGTGGAGTAATATTAGCTGATTTCTCTACTACTCCCCCTATCTGATCCCAGTATATAGCTGGTACCAAAAAGACACATTGGGTAATTCCCCCCCACCCCAAATGTGGCCCTAGAGTTATAAACAAAATACATTCAACACAATGCTTTATCTAAAATAATTTAGATATTTTAGTAAGTAGGGAGTGTCCATAAAATGATGCATTAAATCTGTCATGCTTTAATTGGGCTCCTATTAGTTCAGTCATTGTCATAAATATTATGTTAATGAATATTTTAGACTTGTAATGTCATAGATCAAAGGTGATTTATGAGAAAAATTGTAATGTCATTGGCACCAACAGATCTCAGAATCCTGGTCAAAATGCCCATATGGGCAAAATCTATGATAAGGTGGAAGTGTGTAGTTGTACAGTGGAAGGACATGACAGTGATGTAATGATACTCTTGGGTTGGGTGGGGCTGGCTTGTCAGGGGGGTGGGGAGGGTGGGTTGGACTGTCCATGGAACTGGGAGGAGGGTGGGGGGAGGGAGCAGGTGAACACTGGGAATTGGTGGGTACATGGTTGAAACTACAATGTTTGGGAATGCTTTGTTGGCAATATGGCAAGTGAGGGTTGCTGGTTTGGGGTGTTGGATGTCGGGGGCATATGGACAGAGCGCATCAGGGCAGGCTTCTAGGGAGTGTGTGGGTGCTCATTTTGTCATAGTGTGTTATATCAGTGGGTGGAGACACACATAATGAACAGCAAGGTGGTGGACTCCCATCCTAGGGAGGCCTGCTGTGTTCTCAGATAGAGGGGGCGAGAATCTCTCCAGAGCATGGGTAGTGCCTAATAGGGGAGGACAGACCAGTGTGTCAAGCCCTCAGTGTTGTTGCAAGTAACTATGAATCTTGTCCTTCAAGGAGGGAAGCCTGATGGTTGCCATGGGTCCCGAGGGGAGAGGTAGAGAGGAATAGAATAGATGGAACAGGGGGCATTTTGGGGGTGATGGAAGTGTTCTACATGATCTTGCTATGATGGATACAGACCATGTTAAATTACATCAAAATTTATAAAAGTCCAAAATGAACCATAATGTAAACCATTGACCATGGTTAGTAGCTCTGTTTCAATATTTGTACATCAGTTGTAACAAATGTACCATCCACATATAAAATGTTATTAATAGGGGAAGGGGGAAAAGTGGGAGGAATTGGGTATATAGGAGTCCCCTGTATTCAGTACATGACTTTTCTGTAACCTCCTTTGAATACAAAATGAAAAAAGTAAGACACTGGGGGAATAAATGGAAGAAAATGTTACTGTACATATAGCACAACAGATCTTATAGTGATGAAAGGCAAAATGTCAAAAAAATTTTTTTAATGTTTTTTTCATTAGTTTCTACTATGCCAAATTTTTTTTTTAATTTGTATTTTATTTTTATTTTAAAACTATCAGCATTATTTCATTTTCTTATTAATTGTATTTGGCTGTTTTATTGGCTTCATTTTTGATCACAGAATGGTTACAACTCTCGTGGGGAGGATCATTGGTGTGGGGTGTCAGTGATAGGGGATACTTGGGAGGAAGCTTACCTGGGCATAAATATAAGGCATGTAAGTTTGTTCATATGTTCATGGGGCATTGTCACAGTGGGTGGAGATTCACACAATAACTGAAGGAATATAAAATCCCATCCTAAGGAGCTCTGCCACATTCTTTAATGGAACGCCAAGAATCCCCTGAGTACAGGAGCAATGACTAGTGAAGGAGGATTGTCCATTGTTGAGCACTTGAGATTTATGACTGTGCTTATGAAACTTTACTCTTGAGATGGAAATTTAGCCTAGTATTATAAGGTGCCTAAGAGTTACCTCCTGAAAGTCTCCTTGTTGCTCAAATGTGGCCTCTCTCTAACTCGAATTCAGCATATAAATATATTACCTTCCCCCCAGCGTGGGACATGACCCCTGGGGATGAGCCTCCCTAGCACCAATAGATTACTACCAAGAACCAACTAGCAAAACAACTGGAAAAAGACCTTGACCAAAAGGGGGAAAAGGTAAAGACAAATGAGTTTATATGGTTAAGAGACTTCAAAGTGAGTCAGGAGGTCATTCCAGAGGTTACACTTATGCACATCTCAGCAGGATCTCTTTGAGTGCCAAAGTAGATACTACCCAAAATAGTGGGGCTCCTGAGGGCTCTGGAGACATTCAGACACTATAGTCAGGGCAGATAGCTCAGGCCTTTGGTGCCTTGCCAGTGAGCCCTACTTTGGAATTTATGCTCCCCGGTGTGACAGAGTTAGACTTAGTTGTGGTTTACCTACACATGGCTCTTCTGTTCTTCTATTTGAACCTATAATTAGTACTAGAGATGGTAGGTGTACGTCCAAGAGACAAATCTTTGGGCTGTCCATGTGCCAGCTGGACCCTGAATCTCAATGGAATTGCAACATCTGCTCTCTGGTTCATAGGTCTCACCCAGGACAACTAACAAGGAGGTGATGATGGACAATTACCATACCAAGGAACCAAGAGAGTCTACAAGTGCAAGCAAGAGAGTCCCATCCATTGGCCCTAATGGATCTCAGCCCCCTCTCAATTAGAGGTGGAGTGGACATCAACATCCCAGAATCCTCAGGATTGGGGAATGAACTATGGTCTAAAGTAGACTTACTGGTATACTACTATAGACTCATTGTGATTCTAGCAATGGAAGAATTTATATCATTGATATGGAGGAAGTGGCCAATGGAGGTTGTGAGGGCTGGAGAGGGAAAAACAGGTGTAATACAGGGGTAATTTTGGGACTTTGGAATTGTCCTGAATGACATTGAAACGACAGATATCAGGCCATTATATATCTTGCCATAATCTACAGAATTGGGTGGGAGAGAGTATAAACTACAATGTAAACGTTTATGCTGAGTGACAATGTTCCAAAATGTGTTCATCAATTGTCACAGATATACTACACTAATGAAGGATGTTGTTAATGGGGAAAGTGTGGGAGGTGTAGGAAGCGGATGTATGGGAATCCTCTATATTTTTTACGTAACATTCATGTAACCTAAGTAGCTTTAAAAAATAGGTGTAATACAGTGGTATTTTCGGGACATGAGAATTTTCCTAAATGATGTTGCAGTGACGGATACAGGCCATTATATATATTGTCATAACTTACAAAAATGTGTGGGAGAGAGTTTAAACTATAATGTAAACTGTAATCCACACTTAGTGGCAATGCTCCAATATGTGTTCATCAATTGTAAGAAATGTACCACACCAATGAAGGATGTTAATGTGGGAAAATGTGGGAGGGGTTGGGGTAGGGCATATGGGAATCCCCTACATATTTATGTAACATTTATGTAATCTAAGTATCTTTTTAAAAAAACACAAAAAAAACAATATTTCAACTTGAAAAAAAAAAAAAAAGAATGCTGACCAAGCATTCTGGGCTTTCTCTGAAAGTCTTTATTGGCACTTTCCCATAAAATAGGATATAGCTCAGTTTCATTATTTCAGGAAGGCCTACATTATGGGTAAAATACCATTGTAATGAATGTCATCATAATGTCCAGTTCTATATGCCCAGATTATTTTTAAATTTCGCTGGTACCCATACTAAATATATGTAATTGATGTGGGTTCAATGGACACTTTTGAAATGAAAAAGTGTAACAGGCATATTAACATGTTTCTAAATATTTTGAAATCATCTTTAATAATATAATACTTGTGTTCCATAGCTGTATCAGAATAATTAGAACATAACAATTTTTAAGGCTACTTGGTGTTTTAGCCATGATAATGAGAGTGGGAAAGGTTTTTTTTAAAAATGTTTTTATTTTTTTACCTTTTAAAGACGGATCTTGATGTCTGCCCTAGTGGAATTTATAAAATATTAGCTCCGGATGTGGAATAAAACTACAAAGTGATTGCTATTTAACTGTTTCCATTTGATAGGGATCTTTGTAGACCAAGAATTGTAATTTCTCATCTCGAATTTCCTGCACCTAACACAGAAAAATATTAATATTAGTAGAATGATTTAAATGAAAATATATAAGCCCCATGTCTGATGTTTGAAATAGGGAATTTTAAAAAGTGAGAATCAGCAAAACTAAACATAATGTTGGTTCTTTAAAAAGACAAATCAAATTGACAAACTTTTATTCTGATGACAAAAAGAGGGAGGATACAAGTGACTAAAATCACAAATTAAATGGGGGCATTACTGCTTATCCAATTGAAGTAAAAAGGACTGTAAGAGGATACTATAAACAACTGTATGACAATAAATTAGATAAACTAGATGAAATGGACAAATTCCTAGAAACACACCAACTACATACACTTACTCAAGAAGAAATAGAAGATCTTGACAAATGAATAAATGGCAAAGAGATTGAATCAGTGATCAAACCTCCCAAAAAGGAGGACCAGATGGTTTCACAGGCAAATTTTACCAAACATTCTAAGAAGAATTAACAACAATTCTGCTCACTTTTGCAAAAAAATTGAAGAGGGAACATGCCTTAATTCATTCCACAAGGCCAACACCAACCTAATAGCAAAGCCAGATAAAGAGACCAAAAGAAAAGAAAATTACAGAACAAAATCTCTTATGAAGGTAGCTGCAAACATCCTCAACAGAATGAAGATGAAAACCATATGATTATCTCAATTGTTGCAGAAAAAGCATTGTCAAAATCTAGATCCCTTTATGGATAAAAAATATTTAGAAAACTAGGAATAGAAGGAAACGTTCTCAACATGATAAAGGGCATATATGAAAATCCAAGACAGCGTCATACTTAATGATGAAAGACTGAAAGTTTTCAATCTATGATCAGAACAAGAGAAGGATGGCCACTGTTACTCAACTTTGTACTGTAAGTTCAACCCAGAGCAACTGGGGAAGAAAAATAAATAAAAAGCATCCAAATTGGGAAGGAAGAAGTAAAACGTTCCCTGTTTGCAGATTACATGTTTCTATAAACAGAAAATCCTGAAAAATCCACAAAAAACCTACTAGAGCTAATAAAAAATTTGACAAAATGGTGGGTCACAAGATCAACATGGAAAAACAGTATAGTAATGAACAATCTGAAGAAAAACTCATGAAAAAATTCCCTTTACAACAGAAATTAAAAGAATCAAATATCTAGGCTTAAACATACCCGAGGATGTAAAGGACTCATCCTCTGAAAACTACAAAACATTGCTTAAATAAATCAAAGAAGACCTAAATAAATGGAAGAACATTCCATGTTCATGGATTAAAAGACTAAATGTTGTTAAGATGTCAATTCTATGCAGAGTGACTTACAGATTCAATGCAATCCCAACCAAAATTCTTAAAATCTTCTTTGCAGAAATTGAAAAGCCAATCATCAAATTTATACGGAAAGGTAAGGATCCTGAATAGCCAATGCCATACTGAAAAAAAGAACAAAGTTGGAGAACCCATGCTTCCTGATCTTAAAATTATTGCAAAGTCACACTGATCAAAAAGCCTGGTTCTAGAGAAGGACAGAGATATGGATCAATGGAATTGAATTTAGAGTTCAGAAATTTACCCTCACATTTATGGCCAACTATTTCTGACAAAGGGGTAAAGACCACTCAATTGGGAAAAAAATATTCTCTTCAACAAATGGTGCTGGGAAAACTAGATGTCCATGTGCAAAAGCATGAAGGTGGACCCTACCTCACATCATATACAAAAAACAATTTAATATGGATAAAATATCTAAATATAAGAACCAGAATTTTAAAACTTCTTGAAGGAAACATCTTCAGGACCCAGTGTCAGGCAATGTTTTCTTAGAGTTTATACCCAAAACACAAGCAACATTAGAAAAAAAATTAAATGGGACCTTCATCATGAAATCAAATTGACATCCTACACAATGGGAGAAAACATTTGGAAACCACATATCCAATAATGGTTTAATATCCAGAATATATAAAGAAATCCTTCAATTCAATGACTAAAAGACAAACAACCTAATTTAAAAATAAGCAAAGGACTTGAATAGACATTTCTCCAAAGAACATAGACAAATGGCCAAAAAGACATGAAAAGATGCTCAACATCATTAGCCATTTGGGAAATGTAAATTAAAATCACAATGAGTTACCATTTCACACCCACTAAAACAGCTATTATTTTAAAAAATGGAAAATTTCAGGTGTTGGAGAGTATGTGGAGAAAGAGGAGCTTGATTTCTTTGCTGGTGGGAATGTAAAATTGTACAGCTGCTGTCGAATACAGTTTGGCAGTTCCTGAGAAATTTAAGTATAGATTACAATATGATCTGGAAATCCCACTTCTGGGTATAAACCCCAAAGCAAGGACCTGAACAATATTTGTATATTGATATTCATAGTGAAATTATTCACAATTGCCAAAATATGGAAGCAACTCAAGCTTCCATCAACCAATGAATGGATAATCAAAATATGATATATACACACAGAGGAATGTTATTCAACCCTAAAAAGGAATGAAGTTCTGATACATATGACAACACGGATGAACCTTGAAGACATCATGTTGAGTGAAACAAGCCAGACACAAAATGCCAAATATTGTATGATATCAATGATATGAAATAATTAGAATAAGCAAACTCATAGACTCAGAATCTAGAATACAGGTTGCCAGTGAATGGGGATGGGTTAGGGTATACGGAGTTAAGTCTTTAAATGTACAGAGTTCCTATTTTTGGATGATGGAAATGTTTGATAACGGATGGTGGTGATGCTAGTACAACATTATGAACATAATTAACAGCACTGAATTATATGTGTGAGTGTGGTTAAAAAGGGAAATGGTAGGTTGTATATTCTTTAGTGGAATAAAAATTTAAAAAAATACACAAGCAGTGAACTGTAAGTTAAACCATGGACTATAGTTAATAGTGCCATTATAAAAATGTATGTTCACCAATTCTAACAAATGTATGATACCAGCACAAGGTGTTAACAGTTGATGGTATATGGGACCCTCTATTTTATGTATGACTTTTCTCTAAACCCACAACTTCTCTAGTAAAAAAATGAGCAATACAAGGAGGTTATGAATTACACATGTAACTATTTTAACATAGTGTCTGGCACAAAGTAGGTATTCCCAAAAAGTTGCTTGCCTTTCCTTCCTGCTTTAATTTTCTTTTTTTATAATAGTTTTACATTTACATGGTTTAAAAGTCACATTGATAAAATTATATGTCCTAAGAAGTCTTGATCTCTTCTCTTTCTCCATCTACTCTGTTTCCCTTCTTCCCCTGCTCATAGCCATTTTTCATTTCTTGTTTATTTTTATATTATTTATATATGCAGATAAAAGCATATATAAATATATATATCCCACCTCTTACAGAAAATAATATATATATTCTCCATATAAAAATAGCTATGACTTTTGGTTTCTGAAGCCAAAATCTTTTAGTAAACTTGATTCCTCCTTTTCCCCCACTAACAGCATCCAATCTTTAAAAGAATTTTTTTTCTACCTTCAAATCATATAAACATGCTTTTCCACCTGAACTACTACTGTTTCTTACCACATTAGTCAGAATAATTCTTTTAAACTTTGAGTCAGATAAGAGTCACTTTATTATACACAATGGTAAAATTGTCTTTGTTTTTATCTCCCTTTCTTTGCCTTTCCTCTGCAACCCAATTTTACTTTAATAGTATTTTCTTCCTTTATGTTTATTTTTAAATGACAAATTATGCTTTAATGTCTAGTGCAAAAACATGATATCTTTTGATTCCTATATTAACTATGGGGCAATAAACATATTCCTTATATCATTCTTCCCTCTATTTTTATTATTTATATTATTTCTGAATTATCAGTCTAAATTATTACTATGTTGAAAAGATTGATGAATGGCTAGAAAGACTGATCAAGAAAAAAATCCTAATTTTAAAAAACACTCAACAAATCAGAGAGAAAGAAAATACAAACCATGAGCAATAAGAAATGATAAAGGAGGCATCACTATAGATTTCACTGGCAAAAAATAAATAAAAAGCACAGAATATTGAAAAAAAATATAAACTAATTATTTGACATGCTTTGTGTATATAGCATACACAAAATAATCTATAACCTATTAGAATTAAGAAATGAAGTGAATTTAGTAAGGTCATTAGATATAAGATCAATTATATTCTTATATTCTAGCAACAAGCAATTGGAAAGTGAATTGTAAAAATAATACCAACCACAATAGCACCAAGATATATCAAATATTTAGGAATAAACTTAACAAAAGATGCACATGCAAAATATTAATGAGAAAAATTAGAAAAACCTTACATGAATGAGCAATATTATTATGTTCATGGATTAGAATCTTTCACATTAAGATAACATTTTTCCAAATGTATTTATAAATTCTGCAACTCCAATCAAAATCCTGACAATTTTGTGTATGTGTGGAAATTTGTAAGCTAATTCTAAAATTACATGCTAATTGACCAAGAAGTACCATTCTGGAGGCATTAAGACTGATTATAGCTCTTCCCCCCATTCCTGAGGGGACTGGAATGGTGATGTCCACTCCATCTCCAAGTGAGAGTGGGCTTATATCCCATGGATACGGTGGATGGGATTATCCTACCTTCAGCGGCAGGCTCTCTCCATTAAGGTATGGGAGGTGGAGATCATGGGAATCCCTGTAATTTTCGTGTAACATTTATGTAATCTAAGCATCTTTTAAAATATATATGAAAAAATAAATAAATAAAATAAAATAAAAGTCAAGCAGCAAAAAAAAAAAAAAAAAAAAAAAGACTGATTATAAAGCTACAGTAATTAAGGCAGTATGTTGTTGCACAAACAATAGCTTAGAAACTGAGCTACACATATTTGATTACCTAAATTATGACAAAGTTGCCACTTTGATTAAGTGGGAAAAGTAAGTTGTTATTAAAAAATGGTGCTGTGTCAATTGAACATTTGCATCATAGTCCTATACATGAAGTGTAAAACACAAAGTTTCTAGAAAACAAAAAAGAGGAGGGTATTTTCATGACCTTGATGTATAAAATTATTTATCCAGCCACAGGCTGGTAGAAAATATTTGCAATACATATATCTAATAAAAGAACTAAAGAATATATAAAGAACCTCCGCAAATCAATAAGAAATAGATACAATTTAAAATAAATGGGCAAAACACTTGTAGTCTGCTGAATAATGACCCCCCTTAGATGTCAGGTCCTAATCCCTATGACCTATAAATGTTACTTTCCTTGGAAAAAGTGCCTTTGCAGATGTAATTCAGTTAAGGATCTTGAGATGAGAGAGATTGCCCTGGATTAAATGGATGGGACTTAAATGCAATCACAAGTGTTCCTATGAGAGAGGCAGAAGTAGATTTGCACACAGACAGAATGGGAGAAGGCAAGTGGCCATGATCCTTCTGAGGGATGATGCATCCACTGGCCAAGGATTACCAACAGGCACCAGAACCTAGAAGAGGCACAGAGCAAATTATCCCCTAGAGCCTCCCTCCAGGCCTCTGCTGACAACTTGATTTTGGCACAGTCATACTTATTTAGGACTTCTTGCCTCCAGAGCTGAAAGAACAAAAATCTCTTGTTTTAAACCATCAAGTTTGTGGTAATTTATTACAGCAGCCATAGGAAATTAATGCAACACTTGAATAGGCACTTGACAAAAGAAGATAACCAAATGGCCAATAAGCATATGAATACGTTTATATTATTAGTCATTAACATATCACCAGTCATCAATAAAATGCAAGTTGGAAATGAATTGGGGATTCCACAATACCCCACTATAATGGCTACATTAAAAGAATTGACAATGACAAGGTTAGTAAGGAGGTAGAACAGGAATCCTCATCTACTGCAGATGGGTGGACATACTGCCAACAGAAAAAGTGATATGTTCACCAAAAACAGACATGAGAACATTTATAGTAGCATTATTCATAATAGGTAAAAAATGGGGAAATGGACAAATTGTGACATATTTATTCAGTGGAAAATTACCTCGTGATGAAAAAGAAAAATCTATTGATACACAAAACAACATGGACAAAAGAAGCCAGATACAAGAGTACGTACTGAATGATCTCACAAAAAAAGTTTTAAAAATAGGCAAAACTAATCTATGGCATTATATGGCTTAATAGAGATTGTTTATTTGGGGGGTGGTGGGGAAGGGAATATTCACTGAGAGGAGTCCAAGGTTCCCCCTGGGGTGCTGCAACCTCCTACACTTGGGAGTCCTAGTTTCCTTCATTTCTCATTGGTTTCCCTTAATTCCACTCACACCTTGGTAAAAAGGCTCTTCATTTAACCCTCAACAATCAAGCTTTTGAAGGAGCCAACTATTTCTGCCAGGACACTCACGGATAGAGTGCCACCCTTCCCCTCCCTATCTTGACAATAAGCTTCTTCCAAGGACAACTAAAGCCTTCCCCCTTCCCCAGGTCCTACCTTGCTAGGTGCTTTGGTCCATGTGTGAGCTCTGCAGTGGCTTAGAATGGGAGTGTCCCCACTCCAGTGTCCAGTTGGTGAGAGAGATAAGAGAGGCTCTCTTCCTGATGTAGGCATTTTAACATCAGAAAGATTTGCTTAGATGAAATCTGAACACATTTTTTTCCCATAGAACCATCACCAAAGGGGGACTATTAAAAATCTTGTTTCAATATTTTTAATTTTCATGGGTCTTTGCTTTTTGTCTGTTTGAAGTTTTAGGAAAGTGCTACATAAATTATAGACTGATGTTGAAATAAAGATCTTTGGACTAAATGTTCATGGAGGATTTGGATCACAGAAGGGTTACAATGGGTACTGCGGGGGATTATTGGGGGGAGGGTGTCTGGGGGGGGTTCGTGGGGATTGGTTCAACTGAATATGCATGAAAGATATACAAAATCATTCAAAGGATCGGGGGATGGGGCATGGTCACGATGGGTGGATAATCACACAATAAATGAGGGAATCTGAATTCCTAGCCTGGAGAGCTCTGCCACAATCTCCAAGGGAGCAGCAATAGTCCTCTGAGTGTAGGCACAGTGCCTGTCAAAATAGGATGACCCACTGATGTGTTTTTTTTTGTTGTTGTTGTTGTTTTTTTTAATTGATGACTACCCTTGTGAGTTTTTGCTCTTGTAAATGAGACTTAGCCTGCAGTTGTGGGGTGCCTAAGGGTTGCCACCTGAGAGCCTCCTTGTTGCTCAAATGTGGCCTCTCTCTAAGCCAAACTCAGCATATGATTGCATTACCTTCCCCCCAACGTGGGACATGACTCCCGGGGATGAGCCTCCCTGGCAACGAGGGATTAATACCAAGTGCCAACTGGCAGCTTTGTGCAGTGGCAGTATCGTAGCCAATGAGGTTTATCCGAGGCACGATTATTGCTAATTGAAAACTTTTCCCAAGTGCCAACTGGTAACACAACTGGAAAAAGACCTTGAATAAAAGGGGGAAACGGTAAAGACAAATGAGTTCAAGTGGCTAAGAGACTTCAAAGAGAGTCGGGAGGTCATCCCAGAGGTAACTCTTACGCACACCTCAGTAGGAGCTCATAGAACATCTAAGTGCCTATCACCCCACTCAGTGGGGTTCCTGAGAGCTCCAGAGACACCCTGGTCTTATATAAGGGGGGATAGCCCCAGAGACTGATGCCTTATCAGTGGGTTCTATTTTGGAATCTGTGCTCCTGAGAGTGACAGAATTAGACTCAAATAAGTCCTCCCTGCACATGGTTCACCAGTCCCTTCTATTCAAACCTATATGTGATGCTGGAGTTTTTAGGTATACTTCCAGAGACTGGAGCCTCTAGCCTACCTATGTGCCAGGTGTGCGTGTAATCTCAGTGGAGCTGCAACTCCTACCCTACAGCTCAATGGACTCATCCAAGTCACCTGGCGAGGAAACAATGATGGGCAATGGCCATCCCAGGGAATGGAGAGGGCCTGCATCTGCAGGCAGGATCATCCCACCCACCATATCCATGGGATATAAGCCCTCTCTCACTTGGAGGTGGAGTGGACACCACCATCCCAGTCCCCTCAGGATTGGGGGAAGAACTATGGGCTAGAGTGGACTTGATGGTATTCTGTTGTACACATATGGTGATTCTAGCAACGGAAGAAATTATAACAATGAGGTGGAGCCAGTGGCCACTTGACACTTTTGGGGCAGGGAGGGGAACGAGTAGTTGAAATACAGGGGCTTCTTTGGGATTTGGAGGTTGTCCTGAGTACCGTTGTGGCAATGGATGTAGGCCATTTTAAATCAGCACACACCACTCAGAACTGAGTGGGAGAGAGTGTGGTCTACAGTGTGAACTGTGGTCTATGGTTGGTGGCAAGGCTCCAGGATGTGTAAGTTCATTGAGGTTGGTGGGCCACACTATGGGAGATGTTTGTGTTGGATGTGGTGGGAGGTGTGGGAGGTGGGCAACATGGGAATCCGAGTGGGTTCCGTATAATATTTTAGGTAATCTAAGCACCTCTTAAAATATATGTATATATATAAATAACATTTTTGTAAGCAAATACACATATATGCATATATATTTATATATCATTTTACAAATGTTTGTATGTATTGTGAGAATTTTGATTTTTACCCATAATAAAAAAAAAAAAAGAAAAGAAAATCAATTCGCCATTAAAAAAAAAAAAAGAAAAAAAAAAAAAAGAAATAAAGATCTTTGCCTTAATGATTTACAAGTACATTATTTTTTCTCCTTCATATTAAGCATTCCCATGTGCAATGTTAATATAGTATTAACTGTTTTCAGCTTGCTGCATTTTAGATATTTTTGTAAGATATTTTAAATTGTTTTGCAATGGTGTAGGAACAAAATATTAAATATATTAGTGATATGTATTGAACATAATATATTACATAAACAAACTATATAAGTACTATAGGCTACCAAAAAACTTCTGCAGAGTTTTCTTTATTGATTATTAGGGAGATTATATGATCATTAACTGCCATTAAATAAATGATTCATAGATTTGTCCATGTGTTAAGCTGTAAACGAATGCCTGCAATTTCATCCATCCACAAGCCTTGTGATTTGGGACTCATTTATTTGGTTTTGTTGGTTAGTTTGCTTTCTCTGTCCCTTAAGACTTGTGGACCTCAATATCTTGGTTCTGCTACTCTACAAGATAACTATTTGTTATATCTTTTTTACCTGTCCCCCAGGTTCCCCAAAGTGTTTTTCTTGTAGATGATATAGTCTATATTTTAAGATAAACCAAACATACTCTTTAAATATATTGAAAATCCATCACATGAATCTGAAACAGATCAATCACAGAAACACACTTTTGTTTCTACAATTAAATGTACCTTGGTAATGGCTTTTCTGTTTTACTTAATTTCCTCCTACCTTTTCTTCCCATATATTTTCTTCTTATTTTTAAAATTTGTTCAAACTTTTTACTTCCATGCTTCTGGTCTGTGTTGCTATAACCAAAAATATTCTATTATAGATTTCATTACTTCATTGGAACAATCTAGAGACTTCTATTTGGGAAAGATTTTGGCCATTCAATTGCCAGCACTTCTCCCACCTAAGTTATCTATTCTATTTCTCTTTTCTGCAGGGAGTAGCTAGGTGCCATCCAGTTCCCTTTTTCTTATGGCAAATTAATTTCCTTAATGAGTTTCATCTCAAAGGAATAATTGCATTTTAATTAAAAACTCACATAGATGGCATGTCTCAAATAAAAGGAATTAATTCTATAAATTGAGGTGTCAGGTTCTATGATTAACCAGCTGGGACATGATTTTTGACCAGAGAACTTTTCTCTAGCACTCTTCAAATCTAACAGGTTGCTTGTACCCCATCCTGTGTACAACAGTGGTATTAACCTTTTTCCCTCAGGTAAATTTGGTGATAAATATGACAATAGACACCAAATGTTTGATAGGAATACAGTCTAGGGCATATTGGATTGACTTTGTGATGTGTATGGAATGTGCTAAGTATAATTTATCCTAGTTAAAGACTTAGACTTAGGTATCCTGATTCTGAACCTTCTGCCTGTCGTACTCTTAGTGTCGAAAAATACTATACCTAGTTCCTCTCATTTAAAGTTTTTTATACTTCTGCAGGTATTTTTTTTCTATCAAAAGCCTTCTAACTAACTGTTAGGAAGTCAATGCTATGTCTAATTTAAATATTCAATTGCCAGTCAACAATTCAAAGAAGGAATTACAAAAAATGGGAGTAGGCTTTCTGAAAACACATGTACATATCGAAGAGAAATTATTTCATTTATTCTAATATTTTTCACAATGCATATTTAGAAATGTATTTCTTTCATTTGTGATCCTCCTTTTATAAATGCAGAAAAATGAAGTCAAATAGTCTTTGGGAGAGGATGTTCTTTCTATTTTTGTTATGGAGAGGAAGACTATATTTTCTCCATTGAGAAAAGAATATACTAATTTCTGAATAAATATAAATGCATATAATTCTGGATAAGCCAAGGAATTAATGTATATTGTATAAATGGCATAATTGAAGCCACTGTGTGGTGCTCCCGGAAACTAGTGAAACTAGAGAGCATAGTTGAGGCCAGAGGTGATTTTAGAGGATGCACCAGCCCCTGAGCATTTTATCAGAGTGAATTCTAGCTGGAAGAGAGAGTACACTCTTGCAAGAAGTACAAGTGAAAATACTAATTAATTCACTGCAAGATTAAAAAGAGTACTGATGTTTGTTCAAATTGATTGAACTTAATATAGCTAAGACATTTTAAAGCCCTAGGAAGTCAGTTTCATCTTTAAAAATTGCTGTGCATCTTTAATGACTAAAAGCAAGGGGGATTAGACTAGAGAGATTTAGAAAAACAAGTTGATATCAAACTGAGAAGCACCATTTTTTTTTTCTGCACTGAACTACAGGTTTATGAGAAATTAACTACAGCAATTTACCGAAGCCATAAGCCCAGTAGGATTTTTTCACAAGAGCAACAATAGGAATGTATCATAAAGAGGAATGGCGTTAACAGGGCAAACTATTGAATAACTCAATTTATGCTAAAGATTTCCCTTTGTGAATAAAAATGTGTTTATTAACTAACTGTGTATATTGGTCAAAAGGTAATAGAATTAAGTGAGAGAACTGGGTGTGGAGATAACAGCTCAGTACAAATCTATCCAAAAGTCACATACAACATTTGCCCTGATATTCACACATACATAGCAAATGAGTTCAAATAGAATTATTGATTTCATGTATATTAATATTACTAAAAAATAGTCTATTTTCAATGTTGTAAAGGAAACATTTTGTAGGCACCTCTTTAAGCAACTGCTACTGATGGTTGGGATTTCTTAAAATTAGGTTTTGTTCTATCGTTTTTAAAATTGAAAGGAAAATGTTCAATACAAAACTCAATAAAACACATACAATATAAAATAACAAACAAAAATGACAGCACACTCATTTAGTAAAATGACATAAAAATACATTATAACGTTGGAATTTGTCAGCTGCAATTACAATCTAATATCTACTTGTTGAAATATGTATATAAAGCATTTTAAAGAAATTAAGATGTAAGAAACTGAAACTAAAAGAAGGTAGAAAATGAGATTTTGGATTGAGTTTTTGCAAATTATTAAAGACAAGTTTATTCTAGCCACTCAGACTAGCTCTATATTACCTAAATATGTTGTTGCAAAGATAGAGACTTTTTACCCACAGGGACCTCCTGATTACAGAAATGTATATAATAACAAGGCAGAGCAGATAATCAAAATGAGGCATTAATGTAGTTTATGGATGGACAAACACATATAGAGATTTTGGTCCATTTTAATTTCAGTCTTTGTAGTTGCAAAATTCATGACAGCCAAAATGTTGAGTAAATGAATTTACTTCTGAAAGGATAATAACATTTTCTGTTTAGCAATAAGGGGGCCAAAGATGTTAAATGACCTTTCTCGCTCAGCAATTAATAGTGCATGGCTAATGCTGTGATAAATTCTCTCAGTCCCCCACTACTGAAAACAGTCTAGAAAATCACAAAGGTGGTCACATTTCTGAGCTAAAGAAGCACCAGCTAGAGCTCTAATAGCAGCTATCATTTATTGAATACCAAACATTTGCCAGTTATAGAAAGTACAAAGCTCTCTGTATATATAGCTAATGCATAACAACTCCACATGATAGACTGATTACCTTTCATTTATAAATGACGAAATTGAAGTTCAAAAATGTAATGGACTTATCCAGATCATACCAATTGTAGGTGGTTTTGCCAGGACTCCAAATGTTGACTTTTAGGATTCCAAAGGCAATTCTGTTAATTAGAACTTTTTTGTGGATAATGAATGAGGAAAAACAAGGTGTTCAAATTGTCCAGGCAGTCACCAAGCTGGTCTTAGCTTTATGTCTTAACTTACTCCTATTTCACAAGTTAATTAAAACTTTTCTCCACTTGACTCTTGAGTTTAACTACTCTTTCCAACTCTAAGATCATCATATATCCTTTCAGTACCCTTTTCCAAGCCCACAACTATTACTAGGACAAATAGGAAAACTTCTTTTAGAGTGGGTCAAAGAGAAAACCGCTTTGCCAACACCACAGTATATAAAATATTTACATTACAGAATAAGGATCAGTGTAGAATGGGGAAAATGTCTCACCTGCGAAATTTTGAATATGTAGCCAGAAGGATGTTACTATCAAATTGACAAATAAAGATTCCAAACCAATTTTTTTCAGGTTTATATGAATGTTTAAGCATTATCAATACTTGAATTTTGCCTCTCTCTTTTTAGACTCCTCTTATAATTCAGAAGAAGGTAAAGCTAATCTTCAATGCTTTTGGCCTGTCCTTTCATTTTCCAACTCATAAAAAATAATTACGTTAACTCTTTCATTATTTTGGAAAGTTCATATTGTTGATGTAGGAGAATATAACAAGCATTCTCTATTATCTGGGACTGGATTTGTCAACCTTCCCACATAACCAGACAAACGACTGCATAAACAGATGGGTATTGGATTTTGTCAAAATAAAGTGGGAGGCTAATTCCGGAGATAGAAATCTTCCCTAGGGAAATATTACTCCACTGACAATATGGTGGAATACAAATCTGGGAGTGATAGCAGTGTGTTTGGCTGGCTTTAACTCTTTACGGTTCTAGAAGCTGCAATGTGATTTAACAAGTTACCAGCCTTGACCACAAATAGGTGGAGAATTTAATGACGAATATGTGTATCTTACCTTACACGGAGATTAATAAGTCAGTCTCAAAGTGGGGAAAAAATAAGTGATATAAACATCTTATATTTAAATGCTCTGGTGCCTAGGTAAGAAAATTCTGTGTAAGCTGGCTTTTCTGTAGTTTGAAGAACAAGTAAACTGTAGTACATATGATTAATTAAAGGGTGCAAAACATTTCTGACATAGTGATTTGTAGAGAAAGAGAGCACTGCATAAACTCTTCCTCTAATAAGATGGCAGTATTCACCCAAATCTACTCAAATCCCTAGAGATAATAGCTCTTGAGTTTTTCTATCCTGGAATTCCTCTTCTGTACCTCTTCTCTTAATCAAATTTCTCCCACATTCTGATTTCCAACAAAAATTTCAACCACTCCTAAAGAATATCACTCTAGTCTGGATTTCCCTCCTTAGAAACCCCTAACATTCCACCTAAAAGAGTACTCAGCACAAAATAGGCATTCAGTAAATATTTCCTGAATAAAACAATAAACATGCATAGCACTTCACAAAGTGATCTTTTCTACAATTGCATATTTGAAACAGAGCAATCTCACATAATGGATAAGACAGATATTCTTCTTTCCCTTTTATACTGCTTCAAAGAGGATTTTAGAGCTTAACTCTTACCCAGGTCATAGCAGGAAGGGCAAAGCCAGGTTTGGAATGTTAAATTTTTCACCCCTAGTGTAGTTCTCTAGCTCCTTCTGCTTGTCTTTCCGGCTGGGATACTGAAATGTTGCATAAATGGTGTATTTCTTAAGAAATAGGTGTTCTTAGAGTCAGTTTTAAGGTAGGATTTTTAGGGAGTAGTTAAATAATTTAAAGCATTGCATTATATGAATGTAAACATAGATATGTTAGGGGAAGAATTCACAATTTTCATGATTTTAAGAAATGACACATGAAAGATTGGCTCAGGGCACACCTGCACGCGCATGCATACAAATACACACACTGCGTAGAAGACAGCATTTGCCACAGAAGAGAACACTGGAATTTCATGAAAAATTATAAACACAAAAACAAGAAACAAAAAAGCAAAAATGGAAATGAAAAAAACAATTAAACCTAACTGCCTGCCAGGGAATGATTTCTAATTGGGCGTTGGGTGTCCTGAGAAAGATGCAGAATACAACAGAAGGGATCCAAAGATAATTCTGATTTCCACAAAAGAAAATAAGGACCAATAAAAAAATAAAGAAATTAATGGAAATAGTTTTATGCAAAAGGAATTTCTTCCTTATGCTAGCAATGAAACCAAGAGAAGGAGGTCCCTATTTCACTTGTCTGCTCCACTCCCGTGTGTATATGGATTATGTGGAATCCCTGTTAGTTCTCATTTAAAAGCGAGGCCTGTTTAGGAAATAGATGTACATAAATTTAGTGAAAACCTTTCCAAACTACATAGAATCATCAACCTGCTCTTCTAGTTGTTAACATAAACACACACTAAGTATTCCAGTGAATGAGCGGAGTTAAAATCAACAAAGAGAATAACTGACAAAAGTTATTAAAAATATGGTTGCCAAATTAAAAATGAATCTAACCACCAGAATGAATATAGCTCAAATTTAAATGAGAATGTGGAAGGTAAAGATGAGGAGATCTCCTAAAATTTAGAGCAATAAGAAAAAGAGATAGAAAATAAAAGAACAGTGTTAAGAGGCATGAAGGATTAAATCAGGAGGAGGTCCAATAGCCATCTAATAGAAGTTACAAAAGAGAGAATGCAAGAAAAAATGGGAAGAAAATACTTTTTAAAAATATCAATGATGGGAAATTTTCAGGAGATAAAAAAAGAACGAATTTTCAGAATAAAAGTTTGCGTTGAGTGTGAGGCAGGCTAAATGACCCACACCTCCAAATCCTGTTGAAAATTTTAAAAAATATATTTATTTATTTATTCCCCCAACCCCCAACCCCCATTGTTTTGCACTCGCTGTCTGCTTTCTGTGTCCATTTGCTGTGTGTTCTTCTGTGTCTGCTTGTCTCTTCTTTAGGTGGCACCAGAAACTGATTCTGGGACCTTCCGAAGTGGGTGAGAGGTGCTCAATCTCTTGTGCCACCTCAGCTCCCTGGTCTGCTGCATCTCTTATTGTCTCTCCTCTGTGTCTCTTTTTGTTGCATCATCTTGCTCCACCAGCTCTCTGCGCGGGCCAGCACTCCTGCGCGGGCTAGCTCTGTTTGGGCCAGCTTTCCACGCGGGCCAGCTTGCCTTCACCAGGAGGTCCTGGGACTCGAACTCTGGATCTCCCATATGGTAGATGGGGGCCAAATTGCTTGAGCCACATCCGCTTCTCCCTGTTGAAATTTTAAAACTCCAAGGATCCAAAGAAAATCTTAAGCTTTGCTGGGGGTGGAGAGTAGGTGGCTTTTCTATGAAGGAGAGAGATCAAATTGTACCAAGAACGTGGCCTCTAGAGTCAGAGTACCCTGTTTCCGATTCCAATTCTATCACTTACTTCCCTTGAGACAATGAACAAACCACTTATATTTTTAAGCCCCATTTTCCTTATATGTAAAATGGAGATAATAATAGAACATAGTTTTTTACTTAAGGCAATAAAACTTTAATACTTATTTAAGTATTAAATAATATAATCAATGAAAGAACAACGCAGCAGGCTGTGTTCATAGAAATAGTTTCTATGGCTAAGAGATTTAAATAGAGTTGGGAGGTCACCCTGCAGGTTGCTCTTAGGCAGGTCTCGCCAGATGTCACCAACTGCCAAAGTACACAAAACCTCAAGTGACGATGTCCCTCAAAACCCCAAGGACATTTGGACCATAAAACAAACCACAAGATAAAGAACTCAGTTAAGTATCTAGCCTGAGGGACAAGTAGAGTACCCAAATATCTAACAACCACAAACAACTTGTGTAATTTTCTTCTTTTCCTTTAAAAACCCTTGCCTGGAAATGCCAAGATGGGACACTATTTCGGTTGCTACCTGAATCTGTGCTCCCTAAACTGCAATTCTAAGACCCCCCTAAAATGTCCTTATGCCTTGCAGCTTAATTTGTTATTTGCAGGTTGACACCTGGCACTTTGTAAACTCTCAATAAATATCATTATCATAAAAATTATGGGTGCTATAAGTCAATGAGGGAATATTTTTTAAAACCTGAAGTGAAAGGATTTGAAGCTAAAATTCAATAAGCAGGCAAATTATTATTCAAACATAAGAGAAAGATAATGATAATTTTAGTTATACAAAGGCTCAGATTGGTTAGCATTCACAGAGTCTGTGTGAAATAATTCTGCAAGGATTTATGACATCAAAATGATAAGTAATTCCAAGAGAGAAATACATGTGAGTTATGTGGGAAACAACAAAGTAGCAATCTCAGAGTTGATACTTTGAAAGACAACATAGAAAAGCAAACCTTGGAAGTAAGGAACGAAAAGGTCATTGAAAGATAGGAGGGAAGCTAGGGAGGGACTAATATGGAGAGATAAAATATGGGCAATCGTGTCTAAAAAAACATAGAAATAATTATAAAAGAAAAATCACCAAGACCATGGAAGAAAACTCTTCAGAAATGAATGAAAATAAAAATTTGCCAGCTGGAAATGCCCATAGAACCCCAGGAAAAAGTAATCTTAAAAAAAGAAACTTAAAATATTAAGACAAACCTTAGTGATATTGTTGAAATACAAATTCAACAAAACTGAATTGGAAAAAGAGGAGGAACTTATACAGTGGGGGTGAAGGGTATTGGGATGCAGTAGTATGGAGTGGATGAGCGTGACTGTTGACATTGGAAGCCATAGGACAACGGTGCACCTTCTCTAGATTGAATAGTCATTAAATTCACTTACATCCTTTAAGGCATGGCTCAAAGCTCATATTTCCAAAGAGCTGTTCTGACCATCCTATTTAAAACTGCAGTTCTTCCACTTCCCAACATTCCCATCATCTTCATTCTGCACTGTTTTCCCCCCAAAGAATTTGTCATCTTCTAATATACAATATTATTCACTTACTTTTACGTTTATTTCCTTTTGTTTGTCTCATTCTACTAGCATGCAAGTAATATGCCCAGAACATTGCAACATAGGTGCTCAACAATTATAATTATATGAATGACTAGAAAAACATACAGTATTGGAAGAGTAGGGGAATGGGTACCATCATACATGGCTGGTAGGAGTTTAAGTTATAAATATTTATAGCCTTCCAAAAGGCAATTTGAGGGGAACCAATGTGGCTCAGTGGCTAAGCTCCAGCCCCCGGTTCAATCCCCCCCCCCCCCACCTCAAAAAAAAAAAAAAAAAAAAAGTTTAAAAAAAAAAAGGCAATTTGATAATATCAATTAAAATTTATTTTTTTCATACTCTCCTATTAAGCTTTCCTTTTTCTAGCATTTTTCTGTTCCTAGAAAATATGCCGCAAAACAGAAAGACTAGTACAATGGATTTCACTGCAGCATTTTTTGTAATTGCTAAAAATTGGAAATAATCCGTATGTTCATAATAGGGAAATGGTTAAATAAACTCTGGTATATCTAATCTATGGAATACTATATAGCATTTTTAAAAATGAAAGATTTACATTAAAAGCCATATATTTTAAGATGTACATATTGACAAATATATGAAGAGATGAAAAGTGTAGGAGGACTTCCATAATTTTCTACATATATTTCCATATTGTTTGAAAGTTTTCAATGAAAATTGATCAGATTTTATTTTGTGGTGTTTTTATGATTAAAACTATAAGTTGAAACAAATTCTCCACTATAAGAATGTTTCGTAACGAATGATAAAGATGGTGTTTATGATATTAGTAATAATATTATTGTTTTAATTAGTAATACTATTATAAATACTTATGATAATATCAGTACAGTTGTTAAGTGTTTGTGTCAAGACACTTTGCAAATAAATGTACATAATTATTTCATTTAATCTTCATAATCCCTCTCATACTATTATCTTTTTTTAAAAAAAATGAGGAAACTATAGATTAGAGAAATTAAATAGCTTGCCTAAAATCCCATAGTGTGTGCATGACAGAGTAGAGCATGAGTCAAAATTTGCCAAATTTCCATTTATTAACCAAAATATGTACTGCCTCCTAGACTTTTTTTTTTCCTTTCTTTTTTTTTTTTTTTTTTTTTTTTTTACATTTACTGGGGACAAATACCATATATCCTATAGAATTGTCTCCCTACATATAGGAGAATTAAACAAATGTTTGTAGATTATGATTTGAGATGTGCCTGTATAATACATAAACTATTTTATATGATACCTTACACAATATGATTAAATGGTGGTCTCTAAGAGTGGCATAATTTTTTCTTTATTTTAATAATGTGATAACAAAGATAAAACAAAAGCTATGTTTTCACTGGACTAAAATGCATTTAGCTCTCTTCCATGAGAGTTTATATTTTTGACCTGTAGTTTCAACAATGAACTAAATGTATATTCTTTAGAATTACACTGAACTTTTCTTATTTTCCCAGGTAAATAAGGAGACTATGGTATTAATGCTTTTTTAAGCTAGTTTAAATATGTTCTTTCTCATATAAACATGCTTTAGTAATAAATTACTAAATGTTTCTCTTACCTACAGTTAGTTGTGATATGTGATATTTGTTTTTTTCCATTTTAAATTTGTGAATTGCTTTAGAAAAGCAGTAAAGAAATATTAAAAACATAAATTAAACACAAGACTCTGGAGAGTTTTCCAATATTATATTTGAACACATTTTAAATGAAGAATAGGTTTCAAACTATGAACACTTTAGAGCCAAATGATAGAAATGAAAAAGCCAATTTATATTCACACAGTGATCCCAGGTTCAGGTACATATATTTGTAAAGACACTGTGAATACTGAGTCACAAATGAGACTTCTAATTACTGGGAATGCTTTTTCTCCCATGAATTTGTCCAATAGAGCCAGTGATTATTTCACAGGTATTAATTGGATGTGTTTTCCTTTCCACAATGAGTTTACAGAACTACTATTAGTGCTTCTACCACATTGTTTTCTTGGAATGATGATTGGTCTCCACTCTATCTTGTGTGTCTTGTTGGGCTCCAAGTCTGCAGCTTGGTGGAATTGCAGGTTGAGACTGTGGTGATGGAAAAGAGCAAAGTTGACTGGCTCCCAGAGGTTTTCATGGATGACAATGGTCTCACTAGCTAACTAGTTAGCTAACCACAAACTAATCTAACTAGTTCCCCAAAATATGACTTTTCTTATTAAGATAATTTCCTCCTTGAAAGGAGGGATGCCATTTGTCTTTTTCCTTTGCATTTTTCTTATATTTCTCTATCTCATCTTGTTGAACAGAAAATATTTTAAATGTAGTACCCTTTAAATAAAGCCTCCCTTTGTTCTTCTCTGCTCAAAGGGGAGTATTACTTTCCCACTAGTTCCTGAACTTATCAGATCTTGAAAAGAAAATTATATCAAATTTGAGCCTGACAGATGACCACCACAGTTAGGTTTGTTGGGGGGGCTGAGAGAAGAAACAGAAAATTTCTCCCTTTTAGCCTTCCTCTCTCACTTCCCTATTTGTCTTGGAATAAAAGATCTAAAAATTAACTTGAATGTTAAACTTTATATTAAAGAAGGTTAAGATATAGGCTAAAGATAGGTAGTATGGAGGAAAGGAATAACTGAAGGGATGGTCCACACAAATGAATTTTTTTCCCAATGAGTACTGGACAATGACAGAGAGCTTTAAATAATGGACTTTTCATTCTACTCCCTTTGTGTTTAATTGCTATCAAAGACAACAATTGAATTTAGGTGTCATGGATTAAACATATTGGGTAACTGAAAGGAATAAATGGGAAACCAAAGGAAAGCAAGGAAAAGATTGAGAGTACACTTAGTTGCCCTTCACTCAAACACAATATTCTCCTGATTCTTGCCTATACTTGTTATTTCCCATCTTCCTGCTGTCCCAGAATGAATTTGGTACTCTCTTTCTATGCTTGCTATACTCAGGAGTTCTTGCTACCATCCTCATTCACTTCCCATCAGCCTTGTTTCTTCAGTCACAAGTTGAACCTGTTGCTGCCTCATGAATAGCCAATGAATATCCAATTGCCTCTACTCAAATTCTATGGTATATCAGGCATAATAAACTAATTCTCTCCCATGGCTTCCATCATCTCTATATTTCCATGACTCTTAAATCTATCTATTATCTTGATATCTTCCCTGTATCTTAAGCCTCTGTGCCTTCTATTTTCTGGACATATTTGTCTGTGAAGCCCATAGGGAACTCAAAATTAAAACATCCAAAATGTCATAGGGTCACTGAAACTTGATATATTTTAAGATTTTCCATGGAATTCCAGATTAAAGGACTTCCAGAAGGGACATTTGACTATTATTTGCTAAAGGGCATTAATAATATTGGGATTAGGTGACTAATCTGGAATACCAAAACAGAGCTCCCAGTTCTTGGAGCAAATATTTTCCAGAAGACCTAAAACAATATTGCTCATGAATTTACATTGCATTTCTTTGTCGTAAGAATATCTGCCAATGTGCAAAAGCCTATCCAGCCCTTTGTCATGTTAGTACTTACTTCAAGTAGCTTTATATAGGAACAAAAGAATGAAAAGACATTTTTTCGAAAATGAATCAATTTTTTAAAATTTTATATAGGTGATTACCGATCTGATTTTCTAGATACTGTATAAAAATGCAGCCAAAAGAGTAATGCATTAAATGTGTGTGCCTGGGAAGGGTGCTTAAAGAATGCCTCTAAATCTGTGATTATACTAAGCAAGGAGAAATGGTATGAGATCAAAATGTGTCAGTGGATCTCCCTCTTGCATGTGTCACTAAGTTTTCATCATAGTTTGTGCTTTGAGGCAAGTCAAAGGCCCTAAAATATCCCTTTAAGTCAAAGAGCCTCTGGAATTATTTGTAATTAGAAAAAATGCTTTAAAAATTAAGGTATTTTGCCTTCAGAAAGCCTCTGATAAAATTTTTTTTTAAATTTTTTATTTATTTTTATTGTGGGTAAAAATCAAAATTCTCACAATACATACAAACATTTGCAAAATGATATATAAATATATATGCATATATGTGTATTTGCTTACAAAAATGTTATTTATATATATATATATATACATATATTTTAAGAGGTGCTTAGATTACCCAAAATATTACACGGAACCCACTGGGATTCCCATGTTGCCCACCTCCCACGCCTCTCATGACCTTTTTTCCCCCTTCTTTTATTTCCATGCACAAACATTTATTAAGCATTTGCTGTATGCCGACATCTGTTTGGAATTGAGGATAGGGAAATATATAAGATGAAGTTCTTGCACTAAATTACAGAACGGAAGTGGGTCAGATGTGTAAATAAATAAATACAATAAAATTATATCAGTGGTAAGATGGGTGTACATATGTAATACATCAGGGTTTTAAAGGAAGAATGCGCTAAAAATTTTTTCTTGGAAAATTAACATATCATTATTGTTGTCATTTGATGGAAGTGGTTAGCTTCCAGTACAATGCTAAACCTTAATGAGTCTTGACAGGAGTTACAAATATTCTTTAGGAAATAAAGTAAGGAATTGGGTTTGGTTAGGTCAAGATTAGGGAAAATGTACAGAATATATATGTGATTAAAGCAATAAGAAGCCTCAGAAATGTGCCACACTTCTAGCTGGGAAATAAAAGAATTCCTGCAGGCAGTAGGTTCTTTAAGATTAGAAATCCTTTAAATTGGGAAACTGAGGAGGAAGACTTCCAAACAGTAGGGATATTACTAGCAAAATGTGTGATGCTGTAAATTGCTGTGTATGCCACAAAAAAACAAAACAGTCCATCTTGTTTGAATAAAAGATAAAGTAGCATAGTAGGAAACATACTTGGAAAGTTTAGAGTGAAACTGAATGGTTTCTGATTAATTGCTTTCTATCAAGGCACTGTGTGTACCCCAACTTTAATATTCATCATATTTAAAGTAATTATTTATTTATATACCTTATTTCCTCTCAGAACTAGAGAGTTCCTCAAGATTAGGGAGTGACTCTCAATCATTAAATTGATAGTACTCATCTTGATCTCATAAAAATTACCACCCGCTTACTATGAGCAAGACAGTGTTAAAATCACTGGAAAGGCTAGAGTGGGAAAAAAAACACAAAAACAAAAAGCAAAAAATCCCTACTAAGAGAATACAGACAATGATAACAAATAATTAAAATATATTTTAGGGGTGGGAGAATTACAATTTTAAATAGGAAATGCCTCACTTTTAAGATGACATTTGGGCAATTACTTGAAAGAGAGGATGAGATACATGCAAATATTTAGTGGAAGCAAACCGAGGCAGTGGGAAGAGCAGGTTCAGAGACTCTGGGAATGAAGCCCGGCTAACATATTCAAAGTATGGCAACAAGACAAGTGTTGCTGAAGCAAAGCGGGGCAGTGAGAGAGAAATAGGTAGATCATGTATGCTGATCATTGCAAGGACTTCGGCTTTTACTCTGTATGATATGGAAAGCTATTGGAGAAGTTTCAGCAAAGAAAATGACTTGGTTTGAGTTTCCCAAACTGGAAAATGAGTTTTTCAGGCTCTGTTTCATGGAGGAGGGCAAATTTGGATGAAGCTGAAGTTGTTTGGACCTTGAGAATTCTCAAAACTAACCAGTTAAATCTCCTTTCCAATAAAACAACCTGCACCGAAGAGAAACTGCTGAGCACCTGCCAGCAAGGCAGACAGGAGCAAAGAAGAGCCAGATAAAAATGGGGGAGAGGACAGGGCTGGAAGATCACAGAAACTTCCACAATGGTTTTGAACACTCTGATATAATAACTGCAGAGGAATCTTTAGAAAGTGAGGCTTAAAAGCTCTCCTTCCCACCCTTTCCTTTAAAGATAAGGAAAATTCCATTCCACTTAAACATAAAAACAAAGATGCAGTAGAATTCCATACAATATATTTGGATAGAGAGACAAAAAATAATAAGTAGAATAATAGTACAGCTTAATTGTGTCCACTGAGGAGAACTAAAAACATTAACCTATTTGGTAGCAAAGAACATTGCTAGTGCTCAGATTATGATCTCCATTGCACATTTCTCACTAAAAGGGAGCAGGGCTCTTTGGAGAAATGACTGATCCCAGGTCCAGAGCAGGAAATATACAAGTTGAGCCTGGAAACTCTATCATACCATAAATTGAGGATGTTAAAACCTACTAGGATCACAACAAAATAATTTAGGTGACAGCTTGAAATTGTTCCTACTGGCCAGCTCTGGGACAATTTGAGCATCAAAAAAGAATGACTTTAATGAACTGAAACACAACAAATATGTTATAATTCATGAGTTATATTGATTTTAAAAAGTCATTGGTAATGTAGACATTGTTAGGAATTGAGCTCATTTTTTCCCTGAAAATTTGTAAATAAATGAAAAGAATAAAGCATTTAATCTAAATTTCCTCAATGTTTTTTATCTCAGATTAACCAAATAGTTAATGAAAGAAAGTTTCTCTTTACAGAAGCATTCCAGGTGAGAAATGAACAAGGAATAATAGGATTAGAATATGACCATTTTATAGACCCTTAATAAAATAAGGATATAGGGTATAATTTGTTTCTTCAACAAAAATTGCAAGAAAAATTAAAAGGGGGACAAAATGAAATAAGTAGACATTGTTTGGAACCTGATTTGAACAAATCATATATATTTTCATATATGTGAGCATGTGAATATAAAAATACATATATGTATATATACACAAAACAGTTAAGGAAGCTTGAAAATTGTCTGGATATTTAATGATATTAAGAAATTAATGATACTATTTTTAGTGTAATTATGTAAAATCCCCTAAAAATTTATAGAGATATTCTGAAATATTTATAGATGATATGATGAGTTTTCTATAATTTAAGGCAGGGGTTCAGGAAGTTAGGAAGGGGGTAGGGGTAGGCACGAAATAAGAGTGGCCATAATTGATGACTGCTGTAGCTGGATGTTGGGCACGTGGAATTTCATCAAACTATTCTCTCTACTTTTGTGGACATTTGAAGTTTTTGGAAATAGGATGTCTCTCTTCCGAAAATAGAAATTATCACCCTGGCCAGGCTGGTTGTTTGACTGAGACTAAATGGGAGAATGGAAACAGGGGACCAGTAAATGAAATATGGTGGTTATTTAAACCAGGGCAATCATAGTGGAGTTAGTGGAAATTGGTCAGATCCTGAATGTATTTTGAAGTCAGAATGAACAGGATATAATGATGTGGGGTGTATGAGGAAAGAATAGGCAAAGGTTTGGTGTCTGAAAGTGGAAGAATATAGTTTTCATTTACTGAGTTGATAAAAGCACAATAGGAGAAAGTGTGGGCTGGGAGAAAGATGCCAAGTGAGGTTTTGGACATGTTAGGCTTGAGATGGTTATTGGACATCTGGGTATGTAGTTGGCCATCCCTCAGGGCAAGAAAAAGCTGCACTGTCTTTTAGATCATCATTGACAACAAAATCATAGGATGAATATATTTGTTATATGACCCAAATCTTTGAACCATTTGTCATTTTTTGTTATGGGAAAGGTCTAGGAAATGATCAAGGGTGTTGTCCATATCTCTGTTGGGTGCAATTCTCAAGCAAATCACTGACACTCAGCAGTTTGGGAAATTTTTCCCTCAAGGTATTTTGACTACAATAGAAGGTTTTAGAAATGGAAAAATGACCAGAAAAGTAGAAGGTTGAGCGAGTTGATAAATTCATATTTATCTCAAAATGCTCTAAAATGCAACTATTTCCTTTCTATAACTGGACATGCTCATTTTCTCAAACCTCGTTATGTAAGGGCTACATTTTAACCTGTAAAATAGTACTTAACAATAAATTTGAATGATGTATTTGCTGATTAGACTTGTGCCTCACTTTGTGAATACTTGACAATCAAAAATCCAAATTAATTAAAAAGCTTAATTAAGAAGTCTTTACCTACTTTATGCATTCATTATTTTTATTGATTTAAAAGTTTAAAAATTAAAAGCAATATAACAGTAACATTACAGAATGTTTGGAAAATACAACTTCATAGTGGAATAATTTCATTTTGGAATTGATTTGTAGTCTTTGCCTAATCACAGATATTTTTTGTTTTAGTTCAAATCATAGTATAATAGAATTTTTAAATCCATCTTTTCCTGTAACAATATAAATAACTATGTTTCTTAGACTGAATACAATCTTCTTAATCTTTGTTTTTAAGACTATATTATCTTGGTATGAAGTAGATGTTATATTAATAATTTTTCTGATAGATATTACTGCTGTCATTTTTCTCTAACATCAAACACACACACACATCCATCAGGAATGTTTTTCTCCTGTTGGATGATTTTTTCATTGACCTATATTTTCCATATTGCAATGCAATTACTTAGAAGTTATGAAAGTGATCGTGATCAAATTATTTTCTAAAAGGTCATGCCAATTTATATTCCTTGCAGCAATACCTGTGCACCAATTTGACTACACACTTGCCAACATTGGGAATATTATTGAAATATATTTTAGTAATTTTAGTTGCTAACTCATTTTTTTACTTGCATCTGTTTGCTTAATAAATTATTTGATTTCCTTATTTATTTATTTATTTTACCATCATGTTTACTCTTGTGAACTTGACTTAATCTCTCCAAGATTATCTGTTGGAGTCAAGGTTATTTTATACTATCTTTCATGATCCTCTTATATTAATCTTTGTCCTGTTTACTGCAATATTTTTCTAATTTATAATTAATTTTAGCAGGGAATTATTATTTTAACAAAGGAGTCATATTTTGCTTTATTAATCATGTTAAACATGACCCTACTTAAACAATAATTATAAATATGACTTTTTATACACCCCAATACTGTAAAACATGAAATATAATCTATTATATTGCTTATTGAATGATTTTTAGCTCAACAACAATCAAAATTACTATGATGATGGCTAAAATTTATGAAACACTTATTAAGTATGAATCTTTTTCATGCACTAAAACTCACTTCATTCTCACAACAAACCTCTGAGCTAGGTATTATAATGACTAAACAGGTCATAGTTCCCGCTAAGTAACTGAAAATATGTCATTAGATTCTGTGGATTTATAAGCACTTGAAGAATATACAGACAATACAAAAGTTATTTCCTTTGGAGAAAACAATTAAGAGGCTTTTTACCATGGTCAGTCTTTTGTATGTGAAAAAAGGAGGCAGACCTTGAACTGCAAGAATCCTGTCCTCTCATATTAGGATGTACTATCCTTTGAATAAGCAACATCCCTCACCCTTATTTCAGTGTTTCACTCAGTAATAGCTGTTTCTCCAGTGTTTTTGATGCAGGGAATGGGAAGACAAGTCTAAAACCTGGCCGAAAAACATGGTCATGAAACATGTGGCCATGGAACTCTGCCTGGAGAACCCTGAGGGAAAGACCACCACCAAGGAGGTTGCTAGAAGGACCTGACCATGAGAACCCCAGGGTCAAGGAAAAGCCCCAGATACTCTCAAGGAGCCTTATCATTGGACCTCCTCTGGGGAACTGACCAGTGGAGTGATCAATAAGAAGAGCAAACAGCTGGGATCCTTCCCCCAAACAGGGGAGGAATAATGGCTGAAAAAGTAACCACACAGGGAAGCGGCTGTGGCTCAATTGTTTGGGCTCCCGTTTACCATATGGGTGGCCCTGGGTTCGATTCCTGGGGCCTCCTGGTGAAGGCAAACCGGCCCGCGTGGTGCGGTGAGCTGGTGCAGCAAGATGACCCAACAAAGGGAGACAAGCAGACACAGAAAAACACAAAACAAATGGACACGGCGAGCACAAGCAGCAAGGAGGTTTAAATAAAATAAATAAAAATGAATCTTAAAAAAAAAAAAAGTAACCACACAAGACAAATCTCTCTCTGCCTAGAGCAGCCCGCACCTACACCTGGGGATCCATTATCTGTTATTTTCTCCCATTTCTATTCTCTTCTCTCATTTCCTTAATAAACTACTGGTCTACTAAACCAGCATGTTTTAAAATTCTTTTATCTAACAAAACCAAGAACAGAGGAATTTGACTACATTTGGTGAGCCAGGCAGATCTAGAGGCAGATAACCTTCCCTAATCCTGGCGAGGAGTCTAAACTATGAATTACAGCCTGTTTAGTGTCCTCTTTTGGTTATCCATTTTATACAGGTTTCCCTACGGGCCCGCACAATAATAATAATCCCAGGCCAAGGGCAGGGACTGGGGTGCAGGACTCCTCCACATCCACACCATGTGCTCAGGCTTGTTGGGCTTGACCCCAGCCAGGACGGTAGGGGTGCAGGGTGGGGGCACAAAGCAGCACCCTGCTGAGACAGGGAGTCCTGGGCTGAGCTTTGAGGGCAGGGAGGTTGCCTATTGTGGCCTAGATGGGGTGACCCAAACTCTAAAGCCGTGGTGTTTTTAGCAGCTGGAGTTGGCTGCCATCTCCTTCTCCTGCCGTTGCCCCCCTGGCGGCAGTGGCTGTGGTGGCAGAGAGCTTCAGGGGCTTGTGCTCTTCCTGGGGAGCCTGGCCTTGTGCATGCACCTTCCCACATGTCCCTGCCTTGCAGGCCTGCCTCCTACTAACCCCACTGGGCTCCCTGTCTAGGACAGGGTGGGAGAGCAGCAGTGGGCAGGGCCGAGGTGGGTGCCATGGGGCAGCCCTCATTCCTTTTCCCAAAGGGGTCATGGGCCATGGGCTCCGGCCGTAATTCAGCTGAACTCTACTTTTTAATCTTCCTACTACTGAATCCCTCGTTTTGGGTTTGTAAAATGTTTTAGTATGTCTTAGGAACATATTAATGATGCTTTGGTCCCATCCATGACATAGGGAGTTTATATTCCTACCCAGTCCCCGGGAGACCCTGACATTGCTTCAGGGCCCCTGAGGCTGTTGGCTGGAAAAATTGATCTTTAGTCTCTTAATGATCATTTAATGTCTGATTTAACTGTGAGACTCCCAGGTAGAGCTATAAAATGAGGTTGCTTAAGCCAGCCCCTTTTCTTAGGAAGAATCACATATTCTTTGGTGAGCTTTGGTTGGAGGGTAACTGCTCCCAACATCTCCCATAAACCTGGTTGGTAGCTTTGGTCCGAAGCCCAGGATCCGGCCTCTGTCAAGACCTAGTTCTGCATAGGAACACCCATTGGCATGGCTCTCAATTCTCAGGATGCTGAGACTGGAGCAAACATCCCCCAAAAGCCTATATGACCCCTGAGCAGTTGGTGTCCCCGAGCTTCCTAGAGGGACAAGTATTTGGGGAGGTTCAGTTTGGAGGGTAAAAGTTTAATCAGACTCAAACGCTGGGATGCTAGGTCAGCTGACAAACTCTTTTCTCCTAGAATAATGGGAGCAGACTCCTCACTGGATTGTATTCTCAAGAACTGGACAACCTTGCCCACCGAAGGGTAGAAGAAGGAGAAACTGATCTTCTGTAATACCACATAGCCACAGTAGAGCCTTGAAAACGGCCAGCAATGGCCTGCTAATGGCACTGTAAATTAAAATCCTATTTTGCAGTTAGACCTCTTGAATAAAAGGGAAGGGAAGCAGTCAGAGATTCCATATGTCCAACTCTTTATGGCTTTATACCAGGACCCCAGCTTAAATGGATCTTGCAGATTGTATTATGCTCGGGAAGGAAAACCACCCCCAGGGAAGAGAGAATCTGAGAAGGAGGATGATATCTTGGATGATCTCTTCCTCAGTTCTCCCCCATACTGTAACCTGGTTCTCAAGCCTGAGATTCCCTTGGTCTCACCTCCAGCCTCTGCACCCTGCCTTATACACCCATAGCTAGTTCAGCAGAAGTCACCAGGAATGGGGCATTTTTTCACCCTACCAGGGCACCCGAGAATGGCCTCTACCCAACAACGGAAGTAGAACTATTAAAGTCCATGTTCCCTTCTTCCTGGAAGATTTAGCTCAATGTAACAAACAGTTGGGGGAATTATCAGAGGACCCAGCTAAATTTACCAAGGAATTCCAGCAGTTAACCCTAATTTTTGAGCTAACATGGGGAAATATGCATGTTATCCTAGCCATGTGCTATACCCCTGAAGAAAAATGCCACATTTGGGAGGAGGCCCAGGGACTTGCCAAAAAGATGGTGGCTCAACAGCTTCATCAATGTGGGGTCGTGGCAGTTCCAAACACAGACCCAAACTGGGCCTACTGAAGGAGACAAGCAGACCTAAGGAAAAGGGACTATATGATAGCATGTTTATTAGAGGGAATGAGAAAGTATGTCATCAAGTCTATTAACTATAATAAGCTGCAAAAACTAGCCCAGAAAGGAAAGGAAAACCCTGACCTATTCCAAGGGAGGCTAGTGGAAACTATGAGAAAGTATACCCAGGTTAATCCAGACTCACTGGACGGGCAGATTATGTTAAAAACTGATTTTATTGGCCAGTCACCTCCACATAGTAGAAGGAAGCTCTGAAAGCTAACACTAAGACCCCAGACTCCAATGAATTCTCTTTTAGAAGCAGCTTTTTCCATCTTCAACAACCGCGACAAGGCCATTGAGAAGTGGAAGGTAAGGAGGGTGAGGGAGAAGACTCAGTTCATTGCAGTTGCCATGGGCAGTGTCCTGCCACTTCGCAGTCACCCAGGCTCAGGCTCCAAAGCACCAAGATCCTGCTTCAACTGTGGAGAGCTTGGCCACTGAAAGAAAGACCATCCCAGATCACTACAACCCCTCAGGGAGCCCCCTTGTCCCATTGGTTTTGGGAGTGTACCGAATCCAGAAGGGAGTGGAGCACAGACCAGGGCCCTTATGGCAACGGACTGAGAGGGCCCTGGGACAAGAAGTGGCTCCTTGGACGACAACTCCGTGGAACATTGAACTGGAGTGGCCCTGGGTGACCTTTGACATGGTAGGTAAGATTTTTTAATTGATATGGGAACCACCTATTCAGTTCTGACCTGGCACTCCAAACCTCCCTCCCCGGGGCTTGTCTGGTAGTGGGTGTTGATGGTAAATCTAAAATTAGATCCTTTACTGAGCCTCTCCTCTGCCAAATAGGGGACCTAACCTTAAGCCATCTGCTTTTAATTGTCCCTGAATGCTCCACCCCCTTACTGGGATGGGATTTACTTCATACTCTGGGGGCACACATCAAACTAGTAGGGATAAATAAAACTGAGCCCAGAGCTCAAGGGAAGAATGTGGAACCTTGTGCTTAGCCATGATTCTAGATAAGGAACTAGGGGCCTTGTCAACAGCTATACCCCAGGAAATCAACAGTAAAGTAAATCCTATGTCGGGGAAACTGGGATACCCAGAAGGGCCCTCCGGGTTCCCCCAGTTTCCACTGCTTACAATACCAACCAGCCCTACCCTCATAGAAAGCAGTACCCCCTCAAGGAGGTTAAAGGCCTCCTTCCCATGATTAAAAGGCTCTTGGAGAATGGCCTACTAACCCCTTGCCAATCTCCTTTCAACACACTCATTCTTCTTGTGAAAAAGCCAAAAGGCATTTACTAGCTAGTTCAAGACTTAAGAGCAGTCAATAGCCGCTAAGTTAATAGCTTTGTAATTAATTCCAATTCATCCCTTATACTCTGCTAAATCAGGTCCCAGAAACCATGGCTTGGTTTACAGTTCTTGACTTAAAGGATGCCTTTTTCTGCATTCCATTCCATCTGGGACTTCCAATTCCTTTTTTCTTTAAGGATTTATTTATTCTCCTCCGCCCCCCTCCCCCCCATTGTTTTGTGCTGTCTGCTTGTCTTCTCTTTAGGCGGCACCCGGGATGGATCCTTCTGGAGTAGAAGGAGGTGCTCAATCTCTTGCTCTACTTCAGCTCCCTGTCTGCTGCATCTCTTATTGTCTCTCTGTGTCTCTTTTTGTTGCATTATCTTGCTGTACCAGCTCTCTGTGCAGGCCAGCACTCCTGCATGGGCCAGCTTGCCTTTCACCAGGAATCGAACCCTGGACCTCCTATATGGTAGATGGGAGCCCAATCGCTTGAGCCACATCTGTTTCCTACCAATTACTTTTGGCCTTTGAATGGCAGGAGTCCAACTCTAAACTTGCAGTCCAGTTTACATCGACCGTGTTGCCACAGGGGTTCCAGGACAGCCCCCATATTTTGGGGAGTGCCTTAGCTCAGGACCTAGCTTTGTGTAAGACCTCTTGCCAATGAGGAAGTTAAAAAACAAAAAAGCACCCAGTACTCACCGTTATCTAGTCTGTTCTAGAGTGTACAACTGTATTAACATGGAGGCCTGCCTGGCTACTTTTTTTTAACATATTGTTAAGTAATATTAAAATCATGTCTTTCTTTTTGAAAGATGGAATACATTAGTATTCAGAAAAAAAAAAAAGAGAGAGACTCAGAGCTTCTCTTACAATATGTGGATGATCTGTTGCTTTGCAGTCCAACAAAGGAAGTTTCCAATGCCAACACCATTTTAGTCTTTAATGTCATAGCTGATAAAGGCTACAGAGTGTCAGCATCCAAGGCACAAATCTCTCGGCAAAAGTCTCCTATTTAGGGTTTCTTCTCACCCCAGAGGAAAGGTCTTTCTCCCCAGAAAGAATTCAAGCTATCACTAGTATCCCCAAAGCCTCAAAAACTGAAATCACTGCAGGCTGCTAGCCGGGCCACTGTACAGTGCTATTGCGGGGGCTGATAACCATCCCTTAGAATGTGGAATAAACCAGGAGAGCCTACCTTCCATGCTTTAAAACAGGCTTTAATTAGCCCTCCAGCCTTAGGAATTTCTAGCCTATATAAGCCTTTCTTTCTGTAGGTAACTGAGAAGAAGGGAGTGACTCTAGGAGTGTTAGTCCAGAAACTGGGCAAGATTTCTCAGCCAGTAGCTTATTTCTCTAAACCCCTGGATAATACAGTGCAGGGACAGCCACCTTGCCTTACAGCAGTCGGGGCAGCAGTCCTTTTAATTGAGAAAGCCACCAAACTAACCTTGGGGCAACCTCTCACAGTCTTCACCCCACAATAGGTGAAAGACATGCTTGAGGCCAAGAGCTGCCAATAGCTCCAGATAGCTGATTAATTAAATACCAGGCTCAATTACTAGAGACCCCTGAGGTGCAGCTAAGGGTGTGTCACCCTCAACCCAGCCCCCCTGTCACCGGCAGAGGGCCCAAGGTCAGATCCTGAGGAGCCCCTTCCCCACTCCTGCCTTGAGACTTAACCAAACTACTCAAGAAGGCCAGATTTAAAAGGTGATCCTCTAGCAAACCCAGACTTTGAGCGGTTCACAGATGGAAGCAGTTTTATTAGGGAAGGAATTAAAAGGGCAGGCTGCGCAGTGGTCTGTCAATTTGAGACCATAGAAGACCAAGACCCAGGACCTGAGCCCAGAGGGTAGAGCTGATTGCCCTCACCCAAAGTTTAAAACTGGCAGCTGGGAAAAGAGCTAACATTTACACAGACTCCAAGTATGCTTTCCTCATTCTCCATACTCAGGCTGCTGTGTGGCGAAAACAAGGCTTGCTTACTAACAGTAAATCATCTATTAAGCACAGGCAGGAAACTCTGGACTTACTAGAGTAGGGGTTCTTAACAAGGGGTCCATGAGCTTGAATTGAAATAATAAAAAATTATTCTTGTGGGGACGTGTTGGCGTGGGTATGATATATTTCTTAAATAATACACAGTATATTTTGGACTTAGTAAGGGGTCTGTGGTTTTCACCTGACTGGCAAAGGGGTCCATGGAACAAAAACAGGTGAAGAACCCCTATACTAGAGGCTGTTGTTACCCCAAGAAATAGCAGTTATGCATTGCCCAGGGCACCAGAAGACAGACACTGCGATAGCCAGGGGAAATACCCAAGCAGACACAGCAGCTAAAGCTGCAGTGCAAACCTGGGTCTCCCTCCTACCCCTTATTCCAGCACCTGTCCCATTACCTAAGGATCCAGAGTATACCCAGGATGAGCAAACCAGGGTGGCTAGCCTAGGGTTCACCCTGGAAGCTGATGGATGTCTTTTTAATGACACTCAAGTCTACCTGCTGGAAGCAGTGCAGTGGAAAGTCCTTCACGGACTCCACCAAGCCACTCGTCTAGGGAGGGATGCCCTGAGCAGCTTAGCCAAATAGGTTTTTGATGGCCAGGGCCTGGTAAAAACTATCAAGGAGGTTGCCAGGAGTTGCTCCTTATGTGCAATTAATGACCCAAACAATGGAAGGCTTAGCAAATCTCCCCCCTTAAACCTCCCTGTCCAGCTATGGGGATCATACCCTGCAGAAGACTGGAGATAGACTTCACCCATGTGCCATCTTGCCAGGGCTACAAGTACCTCTTAGTACTGGTAGATGCTTTTACTGGATGGGTGGAAGTGTTTCCCACTAGAAGGGAACAGCAAACTAGGTGGCTAAGACCCTCCTAAAGGAAATCGTTCCCAGATTCAGACTGCCAAAGTCCCTCCTGAGTGACAATGGGCCAGTCTTTTCTATTAAAATAATCCAAGCTCTATTGGCTGCCCTCAGAATTAAATAGCATCTTCATAGTTCCTGGATACCCCAGTCCTCAGGGAAAGTAGAAAGAGCTAGCCATACCCTGAAACAAATTCTGGCCAAACTTTGCCAGGAAACCAAGTCACCTTGGGTGACCTTTCCTCACCCAGGACCTGGTACTAGATCAGGAGACCCAGGAACTCACAAAATATTTTATCAACCTGGGAAAAACTCAACAAGTCATCCAGGAGCTCGGGAAAAAGTCCTCCCTAGTCCCAACCATGAGTTGCCTTTGCCTAAAGTTAAACCTGGAGACCATGTTCTGATCAAAACCTGGCAGAACAGGCCTCACTCCCAATTAAAGCCAAAATGGAAGGGACCTTACTCTGTGGTTCCAAACACTCCCACAGCTGTTAAAATTAAAGAAATTGCCAGCTGGGTACACTTATCCCAAGTGAAGTCAGCTGCCGAAGGAAGTGCCAACTCACCAGAATCACCTGACAAGACATATGAGTGCCAGTCATTGGATGGCCTGAAATACCTCTTCAAGAGACAAAGCTAAGAGGTGTCTGTGTCAGAGCCAGCTGTTCCCTCTAACTCTAATCCAAATGCCTATTGCTAGGGGGAGGGGCAAGCCAGACACCCCTTAAGGAATCTTGTCTGTTTCCATTTCCTGTATTTTCTCCCTAAATTAGGTGTTCTTAACCTTATTTGTTCCACGGACCCCTTTGCCAGTCAGGTGAAAACCACAGACTCAGAATGTAGCAGCAGATAGTTTTAAGACACTCAACATCGGAGGTCAGAGAAAATAAAGATAATAATTTGATTTTTTTCAATTCAAGCTCACAGACCCTCCTGAAATTTTAACCCCTGGTTAAGAACCCCTGCCCCATATGTTAATTAAAAGGGCAATGCCTCTTATCCCCTTCTTAGCTGCCTTAGGTATAACCACCACTGTGGGAGCTGGGGTTGGCAGTTTATACCAAACCCTGCTGGCCTACTACAATCTCTCCCTAGAGTTAACTAACAGCATAGAAGAAACTAGCTGTGCCTTAGAAGCTCCAAGACAGCAAACAGACTTTCTTGCTGGTGTGGTGCAGCAAAATCACAGGGCACTTGACACACTAACAGCAGCACAAGGAGGAACATGGCTGTTCCTAAAGGAGGAATGCTGTCTCTACGTAAATGACTCTGAAATAGTCCTAAACAGTATTCAAAACCTACAAGGTGAAGTCCACCAACTTCAGGAGGATGCAGCCTTTGCAGGCACCTGGCCTTTCCTACTCCCGTATCCTTTTAGTGGGAACATGTATTTTCAAAGTTCTAATTCAGTTTATTTCTTCCAGAATCAATGCCTTATTAGCCATGTGGGGATTTCATCCAGCTCCACCCACAGTGCCAGATTAGTCTTCCCCCAACTTCGATAGAGTAGCAAGTGTTTTATGCTCAGGTAGGTCTTATTCCCCCTACCCAGCAGGAAGTAGTTGCAGAAGAATGACAATCGTCCTTCAACTCCCCCTTAAGAATAAGGGTGTAAACCCTCTGAGAGGGGAGTTGAGGCAGGCTAGTTTAGAGAATAAGACAAATCTAAAACCTGGCAGAAAAACACATGGCCAAGAACCCTGCCTGGAAACCACCTGAGGGAAAGACCCCACCAAGGAGTCTTCTGGAAGGACCTGGCCATGAGGACCACATTTGGAATGAGATTTCATCCTGGGTCCAGGAAAAGCCCTGGATACCCTCAAGAGGCCTTATAATTGGGCCCCCTTGGGGAACTGATGAGTGGAGTAATCAATCAGAACAGCAAACAGCTGGGACCCCTCCCCCAAATATTAGCAAGGGGAGGAATAATTAATGTCTTGAAAAGTAACCACACAAGCCAAATCGCTCCCTCTCTGCCCAGAGCAGCCCACACCTATACCTGGGGACCCGTAATCTGTTATTTTCTCCTGTTTCTATTCTCTTCTCCCATTTCCTTAATAAACTACTGGCCTAACTAAACAGGCATGTTCTTAAATTCTTTTATGTAACATAGCCAAGAACCTAGAGGAATCTGGCTTCATTTCCATTTACTGATAAGTTACTCTATACTGCTGATGTGCAGTTGTGAGAGAAGTTAGATATACTCTTTGTCAGGCTCTTGGAAAGATTTTGAGGTCAGCCATTTGCCAATGAGAAAAATATTCTCATTGGGGTTCTTTATTTTCTGTTTATAAACAAAGCTCCCATGGAGAGACTGCTCTTGCTTAATTTTCTTTCTCTGGCTTATCTGGAATGGAAAGTACTGACCTCAGAAATGAGTGCTACTGAGCACCGAAAGAAAAAGGAAAAGGAAAAGATTTGGATCTCTTGATGTCAGTGGGAGTGAATGTGTGAAATGCACATTTTTAACTAGGACATCAGCAGACTTGTCAGATAAGCAAATCCCTTTTAAAGAAAAAACAACTCTAAAGCACAAACTACTTTACATAGATAAAATTGCTTAATACTTCTTTTTTCTTTTTAGTAGCACTGTAATCCAAAATCAGATATTTATAAAATATCTTCTTTGAGAAGGAGGTTCATGCTACTTTGTTTTCTTTCCTGTGGCTGAGAACATACCTGATACTTTTGCAGTGAATGGAATTAATTATTATTGATCAAGTACTGTTGGCATATTCTTGCTATTTCAACCTTAATAGAGGAGATACAGTTCTTGCCGTGGTTAACTTTTATTCTGTAACACAAAATGAAAATACAGTTTGTTCCCAGCCCTGAAGGCATTTTTATCCCACAGTCATGTATAAGATTATCATTTCATTTGGTTCACACCCGTAGTTTCCTTTGCTGGACAATTGCTAGGTGGTATTCTGGGTACATACGTTGTGAGGAGAGTACTGAATAATAAAAGACAGAGTCTGAGGTTCACAAGAGAAGATACTAGATCACAAGCGATGTAACTAGAGTTGGGGAGAGAAACATTAGCCAACGTTAGCTAAAGAGGAAAAGAAACATCAAAGAGGATTTGGAGCAAAGATGAGCAGTTTTCTTATCAGAGGATGAGGGGGTAAACGTCATTTCAGAGGCTAATTAGTTTTGAGCAAACTAAATGGCAATGTATATGAGTATGACAATTTTCAAAAGTATTTGACTTTGGCAGAATTTCAATGCTGTTGGTTATGCACTGTATGCTGAGATATTTATTCACTTATCCTAAGAAACACTGAATATTCATATGGTTCTGACTTCCCTAGGTTCATTCACCTGCCTCAATCTCTGACCCTTTAATTACTTTTGCCCATATCAGGTGTCTCCATCCAAGAGGGTTAAGCATTTTAACACAATCCTCTCATCATTTTTAATATTTTATTTCCTTGATAGTGAAAAATTATTTTTAAAATGAATAAATTTTAAATGTTTATTTGAAATTAAATTACTTCAATTTTAATATTTTATTTAAAATAGTTAATAAAAACCAATTGTTATTTTCATCAAACTGATGTACTATAAGATAGAAATTGAAAGAGTTCCATGAAGTCTATAACGAAATTCAGAAGTCTTCTTCCTCACTCCTCCCCATCTGTATTTGCTACCTCCCAGTGGTAAAGAATAAATTTTCAAAAGTTGGAAATTCATGACTCACATCCAGATAAGATATGAACATATGTCAAAGATTTTTATTTAACTTATTAATTAATGAGGAAGCCAGATCAAAGTAGAATCCCAAAACCAGACAAATATATAAATTCATCATGAGTTAGTTGCATTATTATAAGTTTTCTACAAGTTACTTCTATCTCTGAAGAGTGGTAAAATAGCTCAAAGACAATGAAAAGCACAAACCCTATAGACTCTCACAGCTTTAGAAGGGTATTGCTCTAGACAATGCACAGTTCTCCAGTGAAGATACCTGGGGATTTTTTTGGGTCCATTTAAAAGTCTTTTACAACGTTCCTTTACAGGAGCCACCACTTCTTACTTCCTACTTTGTGCTCAATCTAGTATTTAACCCCCTATTTTAAAAAAGCATGTTCATCTACTCTCCAGTTCATTGGACTCACCCAGGACAACTAACAAGGAGGTGAGGATTGACAACCACCATACCAAGGAAATGAGAGAGCTGACAACTGCAAGTAAAGGAGTCCCATTCATCAGCTGTATAGGATCGAAGTCTCCTCTCAATTAGAGGTGGAGTGGACATCACCATCCCAGAATCCTCAGGATTGGGGAATGAACTATGGACTAGAGTGGACTTACTGGTATTTTACTGTAGACTTATTGGGATTCTAGCAATGGAAGAAATTACAACATTGATGTGGAGGCAGTGACTTCTGGGGGCAGGAAGAGGGAAAAACAGTCATAATACAGAGGCTTTTTTGGGACTTGGGAATCATCCTGAATGACATTGCAATGACAGATATAGGCCATTTTATGTCATCACATAGCATGCAGAACTGTGTGGGAGAGAGTGTAGACTACAATGTGAACTATGGTTCCATGCTCAGAGACAAAGCCCCAGGATGTGTTTATTGATTGCAAAGAATGTTCCACACTAATGAAGGATGTTTGTATGGGAGGGTGTGGGAGGTGTGGGGAGTGGGGCATGTGGGAATCCCTATTTTTTTGTGTAACATATATATAATCTAAGTATCTTTTTAAAAATAGCATGTTCAAACTATTCTGTTGTAATTGTTCAAGTTTGTGTACTAGGTATTGCATTCTTTTTATAGAAAATGAGAATTTAACTGTCATTCATCACTACTCACACATAATTTTATTTGCTTGCTCTGATCATTTTAGACATTTCTTATATTCTTCATTAAATTTATATTCATTAGGACTATGTAAGGACTGTCATTGCTTTAAAGTAGTGGATTATAATTGCATCCTCTTTCTTTCCTTTTGTTTTATTTTGTTTTCCTGTCATTAATTGTTGCTTCTCTTTCCTTTTAGTTTTCTGCCTCCTTTTCCCCCCTTCTCTTCATCCTCCTTCTTTTTCTTTCTTCTCTTCTTCCTCCACCTCCTCCTCCTTCTTCTTCTTTCATTTGCTTAGCTTTCTTTTAATATCTAGCAAAATCTTCCCAACCCCTCCCATATCTCATTATTTACTTGTTATTTCTAATTTTCCACCTATTTAAATTTGTCAGATAATCTAAGGGTCCTATTTATGTATGTCTTTTCGTCCTCCTTCTCCTACTCCTTCTCATTCTTCTTTTATTAAACTGTTTTTTTTTTTTTTTTTTTGCTCTGAAGTTATGCCTCCTAGAAACCTCCATCTGAAATCCTGCTGAATTTGTACTGTTGGCTCTCTAGGCTGCTACCCAGCTGTCATTCTATGACTTCTGTTTACAGAATACCTAGGAATTCCCTATACCTGCCTCCACTGCTAGGCCTCTAATTTCCTGGATCCCATGTCTTCTTCTTCCTTGATTTGCATCTTTGATTTGTTGGAGCTCATTCAACATAACTTCTCAAGAAAGGGTGATTATGAGGTAAAGTTTTGAGACCTTGTACCTCCTAAGACTATATTTAGTCTGCTCTTAAATTTGATTGATAGTTAGCTGTATATAGATGATGAGATTTTTAAATTATTTTCTTTAAGAATTTTGAGACATTGCTTCAGTGTCTCCTAGATTATGGTCCAGTTGTTAGGAAAACTGGTTTCTTTCTTATTCCTGCCATTTGTGTGATCTGATTTTTCTATCTGGAGGCTTTTAAAAAATCTTCTTTGTTCTGACATTTCATGGTGTTTTGCCTTGGAATGGATCTTTTTCTCATTTTTTTGTCTGAGTATATAGTGGGCTCTTTTATTCTGGAAATGTATTTAGTTCTAGAGATAATCTTGTACTATTTCTTTGATCATTCTCACCCCTCTGCTTTTCTTTTTCTTGCTCTTTGTATTGCTGTTATTCAAAGGTAGGATTTAATAGGTGATGCTCTAATTTTCTTATCTTTTCCATACTACTTTACATTGACTTCTCAACTTTATTTTCCAAAACCTGTATTGAATATGTTTTTTTCCATCATAATTTTAATCCAAGCACTTTCTTCTTGTTCCTTGTTCTGATTTTCTCTATCAACGTCCTCTTTTTTTTTTACAAATTAAATGACATCTATCTGATGATGATAGTTATAATATTGAAGCTTTCTTTTATTGTCTATTATTTCTTTATAGTTCCTTTTCCCCCATCCTCCTCCCGGCCTCAACTGGCTCTTTTATTCTATCTCCTTCAGGTTAGAGCCTTTCTGCAAATGTCTAGTAGACCCAGGTTGAAATTCATACTTAAGACTAAGAAATGTAAATCAAAGCTCTGTGCCTATTGAGTGAATGTTATTTAGGTTTCTTGAAGTCAGAGATCATACATTATTTCTCGAAACTCCAGTAACTAGCACAACGCAGGATAAATGTTTGTTTCTGGCATGAAGCAAAGAATGTTCTCCTAAAAGGGAAGAAAGCAAAATTAAGAGAAAAAGCAAAGACTGTTTGGGCTAAGATAGCCACCATGGTTTCATTTTGGTCAGAAGAGAAAAGTACTTTAAAACAAGTGGAAAATGGACTAAAATAAGATTTTAAATGAAGCCCTGTCAGCTATAAATCCTGAAGGTCGCACATACTTTACAAAATATCGTAAAGCAAACAAAATGCTTCTGGCATTCCCAGACTTCCCTTTGTGTCATTTCTTACTGTAAGTCCTGCAGTTGAGCTACGTTCCAGCTGTGCCATGTCCCTACGCCTTCCCTTTTCCTCAAGACCTTACCTCATGGCAGAAACAAGCTAATCCTTTAGACATTTGTCCACATCTCATATCAGATCAGTTACAATTTAAAATGTAATGCTTATTGTGGAATTCAAGACTGAGCTCTTACCTGAGGAATTAATTTAAGACTTTTAGGAAAATGGTGAGGTGAGCATTTGGAGGAATATGAGGTTTTCCCAGGTCCCTGAAATCATCCCATATAATGTCATACCTACCTTGTCTTTGTGGGGCACTGATGATACAAAGGGACATAAAATTTCCACGGAGCTCTCCAAGGCAGATTCCATTCCATCCCAGCCTATAATGCACCTGAGAAGGAGTGGGTCCTTACAGAAATCCTTTACAAAATATATTTTTAGTTTTTCCCTCTCAGTATAACTTCTTCTTTGTGAGAGGCTCACAGAAAATAAATTTAATAAAATTATCCCATAAAAAAGTAGAAATAAGTTGATCCTTTAGCCAAAGTATTATAGAAATAAAATACAGAAGTTATTGGAAAGGAAGATAGTAATATTCTTCACCTATTCACAAGGTCAGAGAGAATAAAAATAATTAGATATACTCTTACAGGGGAATAGTTAGGAAAAACAAAAGAAAAGTGAACAGAACATATTTGGTCTGATGATAACCAAAAATTTTCAGGAAAACAGTGAAACTTCATGTCCTGAAAAAATATAAAATTATCCAGAAGATTGTACTGAAAATTATAAATAAGAGCTAATATTGCCTTGACAATAAAATGAAATACAATTTTTTCAGTCTTTTTCCTCTTATATTTGTGATTTAATGTTATAATTTGAGAGTGCACGAAAGCTTAAGTCCTTTTCCACAGTAGCCACTCCAGTCTCAGCTTCTTTCCCTCTCTGTGCTTCCAGACCTTTTCTTTGACATTCCATTTTCACCATGTGAAGGATAAGAAGGGGGTGGGGGTGGGAGAGAAGGGGGAGAACTGTAGTAAGTGGAACAAACAGTAACTTGTTTGGTAGTTATCGTCAATCCCAGCTAATTAGAAATGGGAGAAACATGTCCTTTTTGTAAAGGACCCCATTCCAGCTTGCCCTCCATTCTATAATGAATACAAAGTTAATGTGCAGTTCCAAACAAATGTTTAGAGGTGATTCAACTGTAGTTTAGAACTGTTGAAAGTATTAATTTTATTGTTTGTCAGAAAGGAGTCCTGGGGAAGAGGTGTTACCCAATGTCCTCATGGGGTAATTGTCTCAGTAGAATAATTATTAAATTATTATCTATCAAAGACATTAGCCACATTTCACAGTTCCCCTAGAACTTGACTTTTGATCTCAATTTGTTCCCTCTTTATGTCTTTATTCTAGCTTCATAGATGCTTGAATCTTGTTCAGAAAACAAGTCCTATTAGGTAAAATGTACTTTTGCTTGGTGTAATAAATCTCTCCTGGGTGAGCAGAAGCTCCTCTGGCTTTCCAGAGGGGTACTCATCTTGTTTCACATGTTTTATACATGTTCTTTAGTTATACTGTTGGTCATTTTAAGCTTGGGGGAGGGCATGTAGCAATGATAGTAGAGGTGGGGGGAAAAGGCTGTCAATAGGCTTAGCATCAGGTAGAAGTTCAGTTGCATTTTGTTAGATGTTTGACCAAATATCTTACAGAGAATCTATTAACCCTCAAATTAAGGAGAGCAGAAAAGAAATAAAAATGAAAGTAACAGAAGGCCAGTTATCGATTTCTGGCTTGGAGATTTCAGCAACTTGGGAGAGGCTGGACTAGATAGATCCAGGATTGTAGAAAGCCTGTACAAGGATCTTAGCTCAGGCTGCGGCTAAAAGTGGCTCTTCCTGAAAGGGGGGTTACCCCCATCCTGCCTTATGCTGAGATAATCTTTCTGCTTATTACGGCTTTTATGTCACATATGATAAGACCACAGGTGCCATTACATAAGCCAAAGACGTTCCTAACCGTGCTGATTAAGACCAAATGCTGGGGAAAGAAGGATCCAACCTTTATCGTGCTATTCCAGGAGGTTTGCAATGTCTTATGTCACAGACACAGTTGCCAGTGGGAAAGGGGGAGAATAAACCAGGGGAGTCAGGAAAATATTCCTTGAGGATGGTATCGTGATGAGATATTTGCCAGGCATAAAACATAGAGGAGGCTATTCTGTGAAGGAAGGGAGGTTGTGAGAGAGGCAGGGAGGTATCAAACAGCATAGGTGCCTGACCAAATATTTTACAGAGAATCTATTAACCTTCAAATGAGGGAAATGGAAGGAGTTGGGTGGGGCTGGAAAGCAGAATGGAGGAGGCAGTTGCCAAAAAAAGAAGCTAATTAACTAAATGAAAGGTCGACCATGAAGTTCTTCATAAGCTGGGCTACTGGTGTGTTAAAAATCTGAAATACTTCCAATTGGCAAGAAGTTATATATATATATATATATGGATCTGTGTATATATATACACACACATATATATAATTTATTGAGTTATAGCGTTTAGCTCATCTAGAAAATAAAATGTAATACGTTTTTATTTTTTAGCTTATTTTGCTTTATATATTACTTAATAGTGCTATGAGATTTGTTAAATATTTTTAATATCTTCTGTACTTAGCTATACCAGGAGTGGCTGAGCCTCCATATCTTCCTTTTTTTCTTTCAATCTCAGTAATTTATGCACATGGATAACTACTCCAACATTTTTTAGAAGGGCTTATAAAGAAAAACGATAATCTCCCACAATACCTTCCCTAACCCCCAATCTCTCTGCTCAGCCCCAGATCTGCTGCTTTGGGGCAACCACGTCTAAATATTTCTGTTCTTAGTTGAGAGAAATAATAGCTAGAAAGAACTATTTTTGCATACTTATTAAATTATATATAAATTATTTCATGTCTGTATCCAAATGAGCAAAAACCCCTCACTATATCAACTACCTTAAAAATTGCAACACAGTCATATGGGCACCAACCAACCTATTAGATACATTTACTTATATTGATCAAATTTGGAGGCTAATGGAAACCAATAAGTGCTTTAATTTCAGAGCAAAATAACATTTGAGGGCTTGTTGTGTGCCAGGAATTATGGAACTATATAAGGCATTCCACATTCGATATCTTATTTAATGCTTGTAATTATCAAGTAACTAGACCTATTAAGCACATTTAAAGATCACGGAGCCTGTTTAGTGAGCCATTACTGGGTTGTCATTTGTTACCTAATTTCTTAGAATTGCTCCATCTTCCACCCTCAACCATGTGGTCAGAGAATGTGTCCACAATTGGTTAATTGACTTCCTCTACCCAGCATCCTAAATCTTCTCTAGGTGCAGGAGCTGTGCACTGTCTGACTCCTGCCAACCTTCTTTTCCACAGAACTGTACCCTGTCCACATCTCCCTCATGACTGGCAGGAACTTGCTGGGTATGGGAACTTTCTGAACATTATTATCTCTTCCCTTGAATTGTGCAGAGAATTTGCACCCAGGATGTCTCTCTAACAGTATCTGTTCACCATTGGACATCTTTGTATCAATGATGGCAGAAACCTCACCTGAGGATCTTTGAGCTTTTTTCACCCCATCGACTTTTCTAAACCCAGCCTGCTTAGTTGGGTTTCTTTGTTTTAATCTGTCCCACACCCTGGAATTGGTCTCCACTCCATTTTAGTTTCTACCAAGGTCCTGTCAGCTCACAGAGCCTGAGCTAGAAACCTACCCAAGTTTCATCAGCAGAAACTGCCAGTTCTCAAATGCTGAATGTATTGTTTTGTTTCTCTTTTCTCATAACTAATGGTAATTTCTATTGCTACCAAACTTCTTTCAAAAGTTGCTGAATTTCATGTATTTTTGAATAACTCTTTCTTCATTTCCCACACATGGTTCTGAAGAACACATTCCCATTAGGGTTTGTTCATCTGGAAGAGGATGGGGCCTTCATGGGGTGTGTGTTTTAGGGTGTGTGTGTATATGTCTATTTACTGTGCTTGCCCCACGTCCCTTCTTGATTTTAAGCTTCTGGAAGACAGGAATGTTAAATTCTTACCCTGGCTTTATCATTAACCATCTCTGTGTCTGTTAGCCTGTCCCTAAACTTCTTTTTTTTTTTTAAGATTATTTATTTATTTATTTATTTATTTATTTATTTATTTATTCTCCCCCCCCCTTGCTGCTTGTGCTCGCTGTGTCTATTTTGCTGTGTATTTTTCTGTGTCTGCTTGTCTCCCTTTGTTGGGTCGTCTTGCTGCGTCAGCTCACCGCGCCGCGCGGGCTGGCTTGCCCACCAACCTGGGGCCTCCCATATGGTAAACGGGAGCCCTATTGATTGAGCCACATCCTCTTCCAACCTAAACTTCTTTTGTTGTCAGTTTCCTTACTTGTAAAACAATGTATATTTTACTAATTTCCCTCCAGCCTTATTAAAGTCCAATCTTCCACAATAAGATTATTTCCCTAAAATATCCTTATGAGCATCATCGAACTGGAAGGCTTAATACCAACTCACAGTAATGATGGTTAAATGTTAGGCATTTCTATTATTTACCTTTCTCATATTTTTAAAAGCATCTTATTTTCTAGAGCTCAGATTGAGCTCCTCCCATGTACCCTGTGGATCAGGAGCATTATTTTTAGTTTTGCTGAGCTACTAAGCAGGTAACCAAGGGGTTTGGGCTGACTGCTAATCACAAAGTAAAGCTGCTTGTGTGAAAGAAAAAAAAAAGTTTCTCCTTGATTCCCTCCCATAATCCTCCAGAGAAACATTTCAATCTCCACACAGGCTGATATAAAGAAAGAGCTTTTGTCAAGACAAAAACAGCTGCCCTGAAACCAGCTGAACAGCTTGTGCAGTTCTACTCCATGACAGCTGTGAGAAAGAGGCTTGAAAACTGCTAATTCAACCAAGAACTATTTAATGCAATTTGACAGATTTCCAACATAATTCGTGGAAAAAACAATCCCCAGCACAGAAATTCATAGCTTAAGGAGAAGCAGTGGCAGAATGAAAATTTTGCTGGGGCTCCTGATGAAACTGAGATTTAATAGAGCTGGTCCCCATCCCAAGCAAATCTATAATGAATTGGAAGAAAGTAATAAGAAAAGTTTTGATGGTGAGAGCCAGGAACTTCCACTACACAGAGAAGCAATACATTAGATAAGCTGAAAGTTCACTGAACAGGTAAGCCCACATACTTCTTCTCTTCAGATTTCCAGGCCCCAAACCAAACAGTGAATTTCTTTGGTTTAGGCCATATGAAATAATAAACCATTGGAGGGGAAATCAGTGACTCACCACCTGGGATTGAGAAGAAAGGATCATTGTGAAATAATAGACTCCTTCAAGGCAAAAATAGAAGCTTAACTCAGACTTGTAAGTAGAAAACCTGGGATTGAATTGTATCTCTGGTTGATTCGCAAATACTTTAACCTAGGAATTGCAAATTTAAAGGGGAAATTGGTAAAATAAATGAGTGAGCAGGGTAAGCCTAGAAGTTGTGGGGTCTCAAAGTGGTAGCCACTACTTAGTTCCAGCTCTCATGATCGTGGGATCCAGTAGGCCAGAGCTTTAGAATTTTTAAAGAGAAACTAGAAACCCACATTTCTATGTGAAACTTTCAAATTTTAAATGTTGACTTAGATTTAAAATAAAATTTTAAAAAAATCTTTTTTGAGTCGAAGAGTCGAACCAAGCACATCTATGGGCTCTAATCCCACTGTGCTTCAGGTAACTTGCCTGTTTCATGTGGCTATTTGGAAAAGAAATTTCTAGACTTGGAATTGTTGGGCCAAAATTTTGTATATAGTAATGCTTTTGATGTATTTTTTCATATTGCCTCAGAAATTTTTAAATAGTATTTACTCAAGCTGTATAAAAAGTTTCCACTCTCCATATTCTATACAATACTGAGTATAATTTGGCATACGTTTTGAAATCAATTAATCAAATTTTAGAATTGAAAGCATAATTATTTCTAATTATAATATATTCTAAGAGGATGATCATGAACTATAAGAAAGCAGATGAGGAAATCTGATAATCTCCCTTCTTTCCAAATTTTATGTAAATGAAGTCACTTTATATTATTTCGTTACCTTCTTTTTTTCACTAAACAATATGTTAGAGAGTTATTTCTATGTTGCTACCAGTATGAATACACCTTATCATTTTTAATGGGCTTCAGAGAATTCTAGGATGAACATCTTTATTCAAATACATTAAAATACCAAAAGATTGCAGTTTTTGTTTAACCAGTTTCTGTTTGTGGACATTAAACTCATTTGCAATATTTCACTGTTAAACCTACCTCTACAGTGAACATCCACACACTATACATATTAAATCACTTAACAATTCTCTCTTTGAAATTATCTCCTGAGTCATGTGATGTGTATTTAAATTTTGGTAAACAATGCCAAATCACTGTACAGGAGTTTGTATTAATTTATACTCTCACCAAGGCAGGATGTTTGCCATTTTGTAGCTTTTTTTTTTTTTTTTTTTTTTATTGTGGGTAAAAATCAAAATTTTCACAATACATACCAACATTTGCAAAATGATATATAAATATATATGTATATATGTGCATTTTGTAGCTTTGCATCTTTTCTTATTTTTTCAGTCATGCAGGTAGATGGAAAGTGAATAATCAACTTTGTATTTATTTCCTTTTTTCCACAAATGAAATTGAATGATTTTACATACAAATTACAAATGCATTTTCTGTGACTTGGTGGCTTGTTTTCTTGGTTTTATTTTTATACTGATTTATAAGAACTTTTTGCATATTAGAGTTATCAATCTTTTTGTCTGCCAGAGTAGTGCAAAAATTTTTTTTTCTCAATTTAGGATTTGTTTTACAATTTTGTTAAAAGTGTATTTTTGGCAAGTTTAGAGACTTTGAGTGCATTTAATCTTTATTTAATTATTTTGAAATTTAACAAAGTTCCTTTGTTTTCTGGCTTTAGAAATAAAATAGAAAGACCTTCCTCATCTAAATTCCATTTTTAAAAACTCACCATGATTTTCTCTGACAATTTCGGTTTTAATTTTTACATTTAAATCAGTACCCATTGCTTTTACATTTAAATTCTGTGCTCCACTGATTATCCCATCTACGTCTCTTATAGTACCACATCATTTTAGTTACTGAAACTTTACAATATATTTTATAAATGAGGAAAGAAAAATACTAAAAGTGCCTCACTGGAACTGTAAACACATACTTCCAAAATTAATTTAGGAGCCACTCATTGAGTGTCTTAGTTTACCAGTGGTTCTCTCACAAATAACACATAGTGGTAGGTTTAAAAAACAGGGATTCATTGTCTCACAACTTTGAAGGCTAGAAACCCAACATCAAGGTGTCCACAGGCCATGCTTTCTCCTAGGATCTGTAATATTCTGGTTCTAGCTTGCCAGCAGTCCTTGGGGTTCTTTGGCTTGTAGATGCATCTCTGCATTCATCACATAGAAATCTCTCTCTCTCCTCTGGCTTCTCCTCTGGTTTCCAATGTTTGCTTATAAGGACTTCAGTCTTATTGGATTAAGGCCCAATCTCATTCAGTTTGGCGTCTCCTTCACTAATAACATATTCAAATATCCTGTTTACAAATGGGTTCACAACCACAGTTCCTGGGGTTAGGACTTAAACATCTCTTTTGTGGGGACTAGATTCAATTCCTACCACTGAGGATATAGTAAACAATCACAAAGCGCAATCACTTATCTCTCAAGGAGATAAGAGAAGCTTTCGTTGTTCTTTCTTCTGCTTTACTCTGTAAACGTGTATAAAATTTTCTGCTTTACTCTGTAAATTTGTATGAAATTCTGTCCAGACATTGTAATCACTGGCATGCTACTTTATATGCATGTAAACCTGATCATTTTTAACCATTAAGAAATTGCTTTCTTTCTCTCTTCTGTATTGGTATGGGTTTGTTTGTTTGTTTTATAAACAGGATTGTTTTATTTCCCCAGTCTTTGCTAAGAAGATATGAGTGCATGCCTTTAAAACAAACATCACAGCATATGAGTGACTTATGGGATCAGCATATCAGATGCAATGAACATTATTTCAAATCGTTCTAATATAAATGTAATCAATTTTACTTTATAGCATTTACATTTCTTTTATAATAGTAATAAATCATTTTATTTTTAATTAGTGTGTGTATATGTGCATATCTTTATTTTATATTCAGCTATCGAGACTCTGTTCCAGAAAATATTATTAAAAGTTAATGATGTGTTTTCCCGCAACATCAATTCAGTACTTATATAAGCCAAGGCAACATCATTATTGCTAAAATCTCATATTTTATCTTCTCAGTAGAATTCCTCTTGGCCCAGGAAAATGATTGAAATGTACAAAGCAGTGCCAAATTCAGATGAACCCTGTGGATCACATAATGATATTTTAATTGTATTGGGTAAAATAAATGCTTGGGAGAACTCCAAAGAAAAACAAACATGCCTGGGTGGGATTAAAACAAATGAGAAAAATAGAATTACAGAAAGAATGATTAATGTTTAAAAGAAACTAACTCTGCCTTTTTGATCACCTGGGGCTCTGAGCTGTCATCTCGAGATCACAGATCCTGGGAATATGACTCCCACGGTGACTCTGATGGGTTTGATAATGACGGCTCCAAACTTGGTCCAAGTAGCAATCGTTTCTGAATCCCATCTCACCAAGTACTATCAAACCGAAGCACATTCCTTCCCTGGAAAGCACATTATTCTTTTGTTGTTGTTGTTTTCTCTGTTTTCTCTCTTAATTACTGAAAGTAAAGAGTCTCAGAATGCAGCACTCTTATATACAAGAATTGGGAAAAAGAACTACCTAAAATGGAACTAACTAGAATTCATTCAGGTCTGAAATTGATTACTTGATCACAGATAGCTTTCAAGAAGTGATACACTTTAAAATATGATTCATGCATATATTACTAATGAGATGAATGTGCAACCCTCAATATCATTAAGAAAATTACTAGGAAATCATGAAACTGTCACCTGACATATGATGAGTATAACTGGTGTAAAAATAAGTTGAAATCTTGGAAATAACAGCATATACTGGAAGCATATTAAATAATGGAGGGGATTTGGTAATTAATGAAAAGATATAGTGTCCTGTACCAGAAATATTTAAAAATTGGAATTCTGAAAAAAATTATGTTAATTACATATGCTCCCATCACTGTCTAAAAATGGGATGTGCTGAGAGGCTGGTACTAGGATTCTTTCTTACTCTGCAGGGAAAATGGTGACCACCAAATGACCACACTTTATGAAAGCATCTCTTAAAGTCATCCATCTATCTTTTGATTTCTGATAGTAACTGTTTCTCCTTTTGTTGATGGAATGTTCTGGAGGAGAATTTGATACTTGCTGACATGCGTATTCAGTCCCTTTGGTGGTACCAATTTCAGAGAAAATAGCTAAGTTTTTATTTTGGCTTATAAATAAAATTCACGTGGTGGTTTTGTTGAACTTGAATCAGCCCATTAGAGCTTGATCACCTACATTTAATAAACTAGGAGTTCTGCAAACTTGCTGAGCAATAGAAGTGTAAAATGAAGGGTCAACACAGAACAGAGAAACCTCCCCCTGCCACACACACATAAAATAATTCCTAACCATATAACACCAATTGCCAGGCACTGCTCTAAGCTCTTTTGTTAAAATAATTCATCTAATCCTTACAACACCTTGTGAGTTTAATACTCATGGTAATGTCATTCCCATTTTACACATGAATAAACTGGGGTTAGTAAGTAGCAAAACAAAATGCTACAGTTTGCATTAAACCAACAACTTAACTGCCTCAGCTATATAACTCTCTTGGGTTTATCTATTTTCTGGCATATAGTAGGTGATAAATCAATTTGTTCAACAAATGAATAATACTAATACTAAACGTAGTAATATTTAATTACTGCTTACTTGTTCCAGGAATAGTTCTAAGCATTTTAATTATTACTTCATTTAATCCTCACAGGAAACCTATGAAGTAAGTGTTAGTATTACTCTCAGGTCACAGATAATAAAACTGAGGCCCACAGAGGCACATATGTTTACTAATCAATTATGAAAATTAACTGAAATTCTGCCTCATGCATTGATAACAGTAACAAATGAAGATTAGAAAAGAGACAGTTACCATCCAAGAAAAATATACAGTCTATTTTGATTGGATGAAATGCAGTGACAATTTTTAAATATTGAGAGTGAAAAATTACTATATATACCCTGAAGGACAGCCTTATTCTAACCTCAGATCTTCCATAGACTTAGTCAAGGACTGCTTTAGCTACTGTCTGCTAGCCTCCTGGCATTTAGCAGATGTAATTCGATCTTTAATCTGATTTGTCAGTAGAAGCAAGGAGTTAAGAATTATAGAAATAATAATGGTATTATTAATATTATTATTTAAAAAGCAGTTTTCAGTTTACCAAATTCCTTCACATATATTATCTAATTTTGTTATCAGAGTAACTTTATGAGAAAGTTACTCATGCACATTTTGCAGATAAGAAAACACACGTTCAAAAAGTTGCTTTTCCAAGGCCACACCATTGGCAGAGCTAGGATTCAACATCAGTGTTCTTTCCACTAAACCAAGCTCCTACTATTAGAAAATATTCTGAAATATATCATTTTATTTCCTGCTAAAAGTTAAAGGTAGAATATCTTCAAACTGGTATCCTTTTAAATCCCAAAAGCATACCTTTTAACAAACATAACTGAAACAAAGGCTAAGAAGAATAACCATATGCATAGAGGGATGATCTGGGCAACTCAGACATTTTCTCAATGGTGGTGGAAATGACAGTTATGGAGAGTGTGTATGTGGGAGGTGGAAGTAAAGATATAATTGTTGTGGGCACCAGGGTGTTTGGCTCTCTCTAAGGAATTTACTGACTATGAACATTTCCAATCTGTCATCCTGACTATTTTCCAGGTCTGAGTGCAATTAAGGAAGGGAAGCTCTGTTTCTTATTTGCATTCATAAATAGCACAAGCCTCAGGAGAAACAGAGTGCTTGTGCAGCATCAAAGTTGTTCTTTCTGAAGATATCTTCAACACATTTTTATCCACAGGGCATCATCAATGTATTGTGCCTCTGGCCCTGTGCTTGTACAGCAGCAGTTTGAAATGAACCCTCTCATTCTGAAAGGAAGAATAATATCTCAGTGACTAAGAGACACCAGGCATCATTATCCATATTGTGCACGATGCATTTTTTAGTCCATCAGAGATCCCCTTGGTGTAACAAAAGGATCATACCATTTTGTGTGTGCTTGCTTTTTAACGTCCAATATAATAAAGAGGGTTACTGAGGGAAATTGCTATGCTCTTTCATTATAATTAAAGTACCGGTGAAAAGAGCCTTAAATTTATATGCTGTAGCTTATGGATTGGTTCATTATATTCAAACTAAGGCCACTACAAGTTAGAGTTTATAAGGTTAGTTTAGAAACAAAGTAAATAAATGTATATGCCACCTTTTTTCATCCACTTTGGAGTGGGTGGGAAAGACATGTCATAAAAGGGTTTCCAGCCTGAAAGCTGGCTTGGTTATGTCCATGGAAATGAGAGACAGTGAAAGTCCTCCCTGTCAGTATCTGAGGCAATCCCCCCATCAATCAGTTCCAGTGGCAGCTTGCAAGGGTCAGTTTGTCAGGATAGGAACTAAGGGAGTCCATCTAACCGCTCCTCTTCCCTCCCTTTTGTTAGGATGACATGACATCAGAAGGAACAAGCTGTTTTCAGAAGCTCTGATTTCCCTTAAGGCTCTTTGTCTCTATTGTTCAAAGTATAGGTCACCATGATGAGTCATTTTAACGTGTAGTCTGTGATCAGTCCTTGAAGCATTCCCCACATGATTTAAAAAATATCACTGGCCACCTACTTTGCTGATCCCATCAGGAAAGTAGTGGACTGCCTTAGGGAGCTTACAGAATTCATAGTTTACTGACTAGTAAAAATCTTCCAAAATCATGCTTCCTTATTCCACAGCTCTCATAAGTGTTGGTGTAGAAAACTTGGAATGTTATTTTGGATTATAGGGCCCTAAACATCTCTTTATCTCAAGTGTTTAGAGAAAGCTCAGGAAATATCCATGTGCTATGATGTAAAGTCACACTGCCTAAAACTAAGGTCCTAACCTGGGATTCAAAGACACCTAGGAGAGTCCTTGAGTGCACTTCATGAGGCCCATGCACACCTGAAATTATAACAAACATCTCCCATGTGCATTTTTTTATAAGATCTAAAGCTATAATTTGGAATTTCTAAAAGGAGTATAACTCCAAAAATGTTAAAATAACTGCCTGAAGTCTATTTTTTGAACAATATACATTTCTAACTTCTGTAGGCAATTAAGATGAGAAAAATAGTCAAATATTAGTGAAGAGCAAGAGCAGAAGTTCTCCGAATGCTTTAGATATCTCTACTCGTTTTTTCAGAGCAAAAAAAAAAAAAATGGTGAGGAATACAATATTAAATCTGCCAAGAGAAGAGAAAGGAAAAGGGGAAAAAAAGAAGAGAAACTTCAATCAATGTATAAGGAAATGGCAAAAATCAGTCAAGAAACACAAGTGCTTCTATATGCATAGTAGTTTTCTAAAAATATGAGTTTGAGTGAACAGGAAGAATATATCACACTTTCTGTGCCCCGAAGTTTACTATTCAGCAACTAAAACAAGAGTGAATGTTGAGAGACATTTAACCACAAATATAACATATGAAGCAAGCAAAGCAAGTTATAATGGCTAGAGAAAATTGTGTAGAAGTGATAATATCTGATCTGGGTCATTAAGGATGAGCTTATTTCAAAATACCTTTATTTTGAATTTATGTTTTTCCTTCTAGAAGCTTTAGATATGTTTGAAAACTTTATTTAACAAGAAATCCTCACTGGCTTCTACAGAATACATTTTAAAGACGTAAGATGTTTAACTTGTTAGACACAAACCACATTAAAAGAGTCAAAGGCCATATAATCTAGTTCAGTGAAGGAGGTGAGATATTTTAGGGCTAAGTTCCCCATATCTCCATAATCAAAGTAACAAAAGTATGTGTGTACTTCCTGACTTTAAAACAAAGTGGTCAAAGTTAGAGTGGTCAAAACAGCATGGTACTGACACAAGGATAGATATAGACCAATGGAATCAAATTAAGAGTTCAGAAATAAATCCTCACATCTATGGCCAAATGATTTTTGACAAGGTTACCAAGTCTACTCAACTGGGAAAGAATAGCCTCTTCAAAAATTGGTTGTGGGAGAACTGGATATCCATAAGCAAAAGAATTAAGGAGGACCCCTGTAGCACACCATATACAAAAATTAACTAAAAATGAATCAAAGATGAATAGTATGCTTTATTAATATGTATCAATAAAATTGATTTGTTAAAAAAAAAATTGATGAAAGACCTAAATATAAGAAACAAGATTGTAAAATTTCTAGAAGAAAATGTAGGGAAGCATCTTCAAGATCTTGTGTTAGGCAATGGGTTCTTAGACTTTACACTTAAAGCACCAGCAATAAAAGAAAAAAAAAAGAAAAAAAAAAAACAGATAAATGGGGCCTCATTAAAATTTACAACTCTTCTGCAAAGGACTTTATCATGAAAGTGAAAAGACACCTTTTTTATGCAATGGGAGAAAATATTTGGAAACCACATATATGATAAGTATTTAATACCCAGAATATATAAAGAAATCCTTCAACCCAATAATAAAAAGACAAATAACCCATTTTAAAAATGGGCAGAAGACTTGAATAGACATTTCTCTAAAGAGAATACACAAATGGCCAAAAAGCACATGAAAACATGTTCAACATCATTAGCTATTAGGGAAATGCAAATCAAAACCACAATGAGATACCATTTCACACACACTAGAATGGCTACTATTGGAAAAAAAAATAAAACCCAGAAAATGGCAAGTGTTGGAGAGGATGTGGAGAAATAGGGACACTCATTCATTGTTGGTGGGAATGTAAAATGGTGCAGCCGTCGTGAAAGTTTGGTGGTTACTTGGAAAGTTAAGTATAGAATTTCCATAATACCCAGCAATCCCACTTCTAGGTATTACTAAAAAGATTTGAAAGCAGGGAGTCAAATAGATATTTGCACACCAATGATCATGGCAGCATTATATATAATTGTCAAAGAAAGCAACACAATTGCCCATCAACCATTGAATGGATAAATAAAATGTCATATATACATGCAATAACCTTGAAGACATCATATTGAGTGAAATAAGCCAGATACTAAAGGACAAATATTGTATGATCTCACTGATATGAAATAATTAGAATAAGCAAACTCAGAGTCAGAATCTAAAATAAAGTTACCAGGGATCTGGATAGGAGTAGGGAATGGGGAGTTAATGCTTACATTGTACAGAGTTTCTATTCAGGGTGATTGTAATGTTTTGATAATGGATAGTGGTGTTGGTAGCTCAACATTGTGAATGTAATTCACAGCACTGAATTATATATGTGAATTGTGGTTAAAAGGGGAAATTTTAGGTTGTATATATATTATTAGAATAAAAACTTTTTAAAAATAGGATGGTAAAAGACAAACAGTGAAGCCTATTGTAAACAATGGACTAGAGTTAGTACAATTATAAAAATATTATTTCATGAATTGTAACAAATACACCACACTAGTCAAGGTGCTAATAATAAGGTGGTATATGAGAATTCTGTATTTTATGCATGATTTTTCTGTCAACCTACAACCTACAACCTTCTCTTATTAAAAAAGTATATGCACACATATGTGTCAATATACAAATGCCATTTCACTTTTTTTGGCTTTTGGAAAGCAGTAATCTTATTGTTTGTAAAATTTTAATTTGTGCCCAGAACACTTGGAAAAATAATTTGTTTTAGTATGAGCACTTCTTATGTCAGAAAGAAAGAATAAAAAGATGTCAGTGGAATTTAATACAACTCAGTGAGTATAATGATTGAAGCATGAACAATGTGCAGAAAAGGTATAGAAAATAGAGCAACATTTAGCAAGGTTGTCGAAAACCTGGTAGACAAGATGACCACTTGAGCTGAATCTGGTGCGAGGGGTGGAAAGGCGCAGCAATAGCTCATTTCCAGTAGAGGAACAGCCTGTGCAAAGTCACAGTCATGAAAGTCAGTCCTGAGTCAGGCTGTACACACCTCCCAGTTGTATGGGGCCACAAATTGTATGTGGATGCCCCTAATTTACATCCACATGCAAAGATTGTGACTCTTCCCATGTTGCCAGTTCATTGGACAGTCTACAAACAAAACTTCTTGGGCTCAAATCATTGCCTTTATATATAACTCCGTGTCTGTTTTCTATCCAAATTAAAATGATGATTAAAAAATGGAACATTTTTTGCCTCATTAAGGAAGTAAGAACCTAAAAGAGGTGAGTAGGTGGAAAAGTAGATATCTGCAGGAAGAGTGTCCTAGGAAGAAGCACTGGAGCAACAGCCTCAAGTGTCCAGTGTACCATTGTCCTTCATGGGGGCTAATGTGCTGGGGAGCTGCGTGACAGAGAATAGTAGTGGGAGCTGAGGTCAGCCAGGTGACCGGATAGCAATGCAGGCTACTGTAGGACTTTGGTGTCTATGCTGAAAGAAATGGGAACTATGGAGCACAGGGCAGACAAGATCTGATAACTTTTTAAAGGGTCACTGCATTGAAAAGAGATGGGAGTAGAAGTGGGAGAACGTACAGAGCAGAAAAAGGGAGAATCATTTCCAGGCTACTATACTGATCCAGGCAAGATGCCTGGCAGCGTGGACGAGGGTGCTGATAGTGGACATGGGAGAAAGGGACAAGGTCTGTGTGTATATTGAAGGTAGAGCCAATAGTATTTCTTTATGGATTTGGGAGACAGAGAAATTGAGGATGACTCCAAGTTTTTTGGTCCAAGCATTTGGAAGGTTGAAGTTGCCATAAAATCATGTAATCTACTCCCAGGGTTATTATGACAACTAAATGATTTAACATAAATAAAGTACTTAAAATTGTGCTTGGCATAGAGCAAGAACCCAGTAAATATTAGCCATTTCTGCTCATGTCTGCCTTGCCACAGATGTCTCTTTTGGGCCAAGTCAGACATTTTCTTGTGGGACTTTGGCTCATTAATAGCTTCTGAGGCAGAGCAAAGCTACCATGTGACCTAGAAATTCAGCCTGCTAAGTGGAAAAGTAGTGCTTTATTACATGGCAAACCTCCTGAAAAGAGCAAAAAATCACTTTATAAGAGGAAATTCAGGTGCCTAATAGATTAAAATAGCTCATAGGCTGCTTGATATATAGAGTGTAGCTGCCATCATCACAAAGGATTAGGCAAGGACGTCGGGTTACACAGTTCAGTGAGAAGGCCCTGACAGGAGCTACAGGATGAAATTGGCGCTGGAGGAAGTCTCGTCACTGTTCACTTGGACAGGAAATTGAGAGAACAACATGACATTAAGTAAAAAAATCAAAGTTTGGAGATCTAAAGAACCTGATATAAAGGCCAACTTCTAATCATAACCATTAACATGGCCATTTTGGATCCCACCTGTATCTTTGAAAGGTACACATTTATATTTAATTCATAATTGTATTATTTATGTCAAATGATGCCCTACCCCCATTTTCCACACCTGGAGAGAGGCAGCTTTTAAAAATTCCTGCATGGGCATACTGGGAAAATTTGACAAGGAGACATTGTGCTAAGAAATTTCACACATGGATTCAGTGAGGTAAACGCTGCCTTGAAACGAACAGAAAGAATCAGGGGGAGACCAGATTGTTTTCATGGGGAAAAGCTGTATCAAAGCTAGTGTATACACTGTATTTTATATGTGCTTTTTCTAAAAACCTACAACTTCTCTAATAAGGAAAAAAAAACTTGAAAAAAAGCAAAAAGCTAGTATGTGCTTTCTTTAAATTATTATTAAACCAGAAGTAGGAATTGGCCCTAATTTGAGCAATATGAAAAAGAATATGGAAATCAATGCCCAGCTAAAATGCATCCTGCAATAAAAATGAAACAGATTATTAGGTCCCACAAGAAACAAAACACTCTAGTTTTCAAATGATAGATCTATTAGCAGATCTCCTTCTAGGCTGAATCACATTTTTTTCGTGATTTTTAGTGTCATAACAGGGGGTAAATTAAAACTTGAACTGCCTGAATAATAGATTTTTGTTCAGGTAATTAAAGAGAACAGCTGGAGTTTTGACTTCTATTGACATGTTTAGGAAAGAGAAAGAAAAATGATTCTTGACCAACATGCTGGAATCTCAGTGGGATAAAGTGGTTTTCCACAGGTGTAATGATTAATCTGAGCTCAGAAGAGCTCTTAATACTTCTACAGCTCTGTTGATATGATAATTTTGTGTTTCAATGTGCACAACTATGACTGAGTTTACAAATAACATGGACTTGTAATAAGAATGATTATCAGAATTTATTAAAAAAAATTTCTCTGTCCAAAGGATTCTGAATACTGGCAGAAATAACAAACCTGGATGATCCTAAGCAGAAGTGAGTTCTACCCACTACTCTCACAACAGACCTGTGAATTCATCTTTTTCTGCAGCTATTGGAAAGAAAAGAAACAGAATGTTAACATGGGATTTTGTTCTCTTTCCTTCCTCTTCCACCTGCCCTTCCTGACATCTAGATTTCAGTTTGATTTGTATAACTAGTTTTAGGGTAAAGAAAGTCAGAAGATCATTCTAATTAATTCAAATGTATGGATAGAACAGTGACGCTCCGGGTAAGTCCAGCCTTTTGTTTCATCACGAAGCAAAAGTTGATTTGCCCCGTTTTAATCATAAGCAGCCCACAGATAGGCCACTTTATTTTAATTTCAGCTCTTGGGGACTATTTTGCTGCCAGGAACAATCCTGAGTTTGCTCTATGAGGAGCTTGATTAAAGTTGTCAATTTTCAACTGTCAAACTGCATGAGAGCAGAAAAGAATTGGTTACTTTAGGTTTCTCTTTAATTGTGGCATAAAAAGATAAAAATGTAGATGAAGTATATAAAATGTTTGATTTGCAAAATGCTAGGGAGTCTTTGAGATGAAAAGACTGTAAAAATGTGAGTCATTATTATTGATTTCTTTAAACTAATGGAGAAAAATGTTTGGGGGGGTTGGGAAATAGAGGTAATGAAAAGCAGTGAATGCTAATGTACTCCTCGGTGAACAGAGCTCTGACTTTCTGATGCTTCCCAGAAATTCACCAATTCCCATGCAAAAGCCAAAATTATTCCCAGACCAACATGTTTATAATCGATAAAATTATGTGTATTACTTTTGCTACGACTGCAATTCCTCTGCTTATAAAATCAGCTTTAGTCCTTGGAAGGTTGCATGTTTTTGAGGAGAGCTGTGAAAGTGAAAGCTTCTGGATTACACAGTAGAGAGATATTTTGATTTTTTTTCTGCACGTTTATTTTAAAAAGCACAAAGAAATTTAAATGTTCTTGAATAAGAGAAAGATAATGGAAAATTTTAAATCATGTTCTCTAAGATTATCAATATTCAAAGAAAATGACAAAAGAAAATTAGAAAGTATTGCCATTCATTAAACATAAATTGAGCATTGACTACATGATGTTCAGTTTTTGGATGCAGCAAACATAGCCCTTAAGAATCTCACTCTTTCATGTTGGTGCTGGAATGTGAGGGAGAGTATATGGAGGACTGGGCTGGACTATCCATGGAACTGGGTGGAGGGCTGGAGGAAGGAGCTGGTGAACTCTGGGGATTTGTAGGTCTGTGGTTAAAACTACAATGGTGGGAATGCTCTTTTGGCAAATATGGCAGGGGAGGGACACTGGTGCTGGGCGCTGGGATATGTGGGAAAGGGTGTACCTGGACCATGCCTCTATGGAATATGAAAATATTCACCTTGTCATATAGTGTTATTGCAGTGGGTGGAGCCCACACAATAAACAAGAAAATATTAAACTCCTGTCCTGGAGAGTCCTGCTATGTTCTCAAATAGATGGGCAAGAATCTCTCGAGAACATGGGCAGTGCCTAATAAGAGAAAAAATACCAATATGTCAAGCCCTCAATATTAATGCATGTAACTATGAACCTTATTCTTCAAAAATTGAAAATTTTGTCAAAACCTATAAAAGTGAATGGTGCAAAATGTAATTCATAATGTAAACCATCGTCTATTAGTAACAGTGCTTCAATATTTGTTCATCAATTGCAACAAACATACCATACTCATGTAGAATGTTATCAATGGGGGGAAATGTTAGAAGGGGTGGAGGTAGGATAAAGGGGGATCCCCTATATTTTCTATGTGACTTCTCTGTAACCTAAAACTTCTTTGAAAATAAAAGGGAAAAAAAAAATAAGACACTTGGGGAATGTACAGAAGAAATTATCACTGTACATAAAAAATAACATATCTTATGGTGATGAAAAATACTAAAAAAATTTATTTTTATTTTTTAATTTTTAATTATTTTTTATTTTTGATTTGCTATTTTACTTGTTTAAAAAAATTTTTTTTTTTAATTTTTTATTCATTTATTTTTTAGCTTTGTTTTTGGGGAGGTTTTGGATTGCAGAAGGGTCACAGCTGTGGCGGGGGAGGATCACTGGTGTGGGGTTTCAGTGATGGGGGGATGTGTGTGGAGTCGTGCACCTAGGGTGTGTCTCTAAGGCATACGAATATGTTCAAGTGGTCCTGGGGCATTGTCTCCAAGAGTGGAGACCCAAACAATAACCAAAAGAATATTGAATTCCCATTTCGGAAAGTCCTGCTACATTCTCAAATTGAGTGGCAAGCATTCCTAGAGTACATGGGCAGTGCCTAGAGAAGGAGGACAGACCAATATGCCAGGCCCTTGACATTGATGGTTATACTTAATAACTTTGTTCTTGTGAGATTGAAACTTAGCCTAGTATTATATATTGCCTAAGAGTTACCTCCTGAAAGCCTCCTTGTTGCTCAAATGTGGCCTCTCTTTAAGTCAAATTCATCATATAAACTCACTAACTCCTCCTTGTGCCCCCCTGCCCCTGGTGTGGGACATGACTCCCAGCAATGAGCCTCCCTGGCACTGAGGGATTATTGCCAAGCACCAACTAGTGATGAATCTGGGAAAAGACCTGACCAAAAGGAGGAAACAGTAAATATGAATGAGTTTTTATGGCTAAGAGATTTCAAAGTGAGTCAGGAGGTCATTCTAGAGGTTACGCTTATGCACATCTCAGCAGGATCTCATTGACTGCCATGGTAAACAGTGCCTCAAGCAGGGGTGATCTGAGGGCTCTAGAGACATCTAGACACTATAAGCAGGACAGATAGTCCTGGGAATTTGGTACCTGTCAGTGGGCCTTACATTGGGATATATGTTCCCCAATGTAATAGAGTTAGATTCATTTATAAGTTCCCTCTACATGGCTCTTCTGCCCCTTTTATTTGAATCTATAATTAGCACTATAATCATAAAATATATGTACCAAAGACTTAAATCTTCAGTCTGTTCATATGCCAGTTGAGACCTGAATCTCAGCAGTGTTGCAACACCTACTCTCCAGTTCATCAGACTCACCCAGGACAACTAACAAAAGGATGATGATAGACAATGCCCATCCCAAAACACAGAGTATCTACAACTGCAAGCAAGACAATTCCATCCATCTGCCCCACGGGAACTAAGCCCTCTCTCAATTAGAAACAGGGCGGGCATCACCATTCCAAAATCCTCAACATTAAGGAAGGAACAAACATAAAGGGGGAATGCAACTATGGACTAAAGGAGACTTATTATTATTATAGCAATGGAAGAAATTGTATCATTTATATAAAGGCAGTGGCTTCCAGAGGTTCTAAGGGGAGGGAGAGGGAAGAATAGGTGTAACATGGGAGCATTTTTGGGACACTGGAATTTTTCTGAATGACATTGCAATGATGGATACAGGCCATTATACATTTTTTGTAAAAACCTATAAAAATATGCAGTGCAAACTATAAACTATAATGTAAACTGTTGACCATGGTTATTAGCAATGCTTCAATATGTGTTCATCAATTGTAACAAATATACAACCCTAGTGAAAGATGTTGTTAATGGGGAAAAGTGGGGGAGAGAGATGAAGTATATGGGAATCCCCCTATGGTTTTGATGTATCATTTATGGAATCTAAAGCTTATTTAAAAATAAAATAAAGAATATCACTCTTTTAAAGAGATTACAAAGATTACCCATATAATTCTAATCCAATTTTATAGGTTCAATAAAAGGGAGAAAACATTAAAATCTAAAAGTGGCTTGACTTAAGATTATTTGTTGTTTGAATAATGCAGAGTCTATCAGTTCAACTTTCCAATTGCTGCTTTCCCAACAGAAGAGAAAAAGACATGAAGAGTACATTTAAGAAAAATGACTCATGATCTGGAAGAGCCAGAATAAGAAAACCTAGCATGAAGAATTTCTTTTAAACATGGAATTTGATATTTTATGGTAAATAGGCTAAGGACTCTTAATAAACAATTTTAGAGTCTTAATAAAATACTTCCTCCATTTTACAAACTTTAAACATATTGACTTGTATAAGATTTACACTTATACACTAATTACTTGTTTTCTTGGTAGCCTGACAAAGAGAGAAAATGACACTGATAAATAGGGTAGGGCCAATAAAAATTGCAGGCTAAAAAATATTTTCTAGGCGATGCAGTTTTAGAAAACTGACCTTAAAAAGGTCATTAGTCTTCACTGTGATCTTGAAAGAAGTATAACCTATAAGTATTATGCTCTGCATTTTACTAAATTCTTCACCAAATTCAAAAGGAAGTCAAATTTCAGCTAATGATTTCTATTTTCTATACTATTGCATCTGCTGAGGAATTCAGCTATGGTTTCCATGCCCCAAATAGTGATCCAATTTAGGATTTGAACACCTAGTGTCTTTACCTGCTTAGTGACTTTTAAAAGCCCAAAGCAAGAAGACTGTCAAGCTTAGTTTCCTTCTTGCTTCCAGCTGGCATTAAAATGTGAGTCACTGAATTTTTATGCTCCTGGTGTATGTAGCAGTTTGATATTATTTATGAATTCAAAAAAAAAGATTTTGATTATGTTTGTAAACTGGTCTATTCCTCTGGGTGTTATACCCTTTGATTGTATTAAATTCAAAGGTTTTAAGTTTACTTAATTAAATCAATTTAGGGCCTTTGATTTGAAAACATCAGTAGGGCATGTTTCAGGGTTGAGTCCCCCCACCCCTTAGACTGATATTAATGGGCACTCACTCAAGGAGACACAGAAGAAGATAAAAAGAAGACACAAGAACTCCATAGATACCAGAGAGAGAATTTTGCCAGTTTTGATCCTGGAGCCCTGGGGAGAGATGAGCCATTCACTTGATAGTTTACAGATGACCTTTTGAAGAGACTAGAGCAGCTGTGCCCAGAAAGAAATGAACTTTATGCCAGCCTACAGCTAAGATCGGAGGAAGCTGGGGCCACGGAGCCTTAAGAGGAAGAAGGAAGGCTGAACCCTCAGAAATTGGCAACCATCTTTGGTGAGGAAGTACCTCTTATGGTACCTTGATTGGACTCTTTAGGATCTTGTGACTGTAAGCTTCTACCCCAAATAAATACCCTTTATAAAAACCATCAGCACCCCTTTGGCTGACTAATTCAGTGCAAATCATACTTTCTGACAACTTGGTTGGTGGGCTAAAATGAATAAACAACTCCTTACATGTATGCATAATATACTTTCTTTATCAGAGCATTCAAAAAAGAGAGCTCCATTAGGCAATGTGATAGTTAATTTCATGTGTCAACTTGACTAGGTTATGGTATCTAGTTTTTTGGTCAAACAAGCAATGGCCTGACTGTTACTGTGAGGGTATTTCCTAGATGGATTTAAAGTATAACTTAGTTGGTTATATCTACAGTTGAGCACATCTACAATCAACAAAAGAGATTGCTTCAGTAATAAGAGGAGTTTCCTCATTCAAACAGTTGGAGGCCTTAAAGTGAGAACTAAGGATTTTAGCAGTCAGAAAGAAGAATTTCTATCTCTATTTCACCCAGCCAGCTTCTCCTGGGGAATTCAACATCACCTTCATAGAGCTTTCAACTATGGCCTGCCCTATGGAATTCAGACTTCTCAATCCCCATGGTGATGTGAGCCAATTCCTATAATAAATCTCTTAATAATTACATATATTATATAAATATTACAAATCCTGGCTGTTTAATAGATGCAATAATTAGACGTGAGTGTGCCTTCATTGTCTAAGGTGCTCATAAAATGCTACAGTCACATGATAAGTATACTCTTATTTGTTGTGATAAGACTAAAACCAACATAATTCTAGGTAAGTAGCTTGCAGACCAACCAGGGTTTCTGTTAGGATGCTATTGAGGAGGAAGGCAACTAAAAAGAAGGACATGAAGGAAAACGACTACTCCTGTTATTACAATAATATAATATTATTACATTACTGTTTGTACTACTATTACTACTAATTATAAAATACTCATTTTTAAAAAATAAAAATAATTGAGTACTTCCTATTTTGTACTTAATATGTGATCAAGGATGTATATATTATCTTATTTAATCCTTATAATAACCCCATAACTTTGATATTATCTCCCCTTTAGAGATGTGACAAATAAGGCACAGAGAGATTGCCCCAGATGAACAAAACCACTAATGATGGAACTAGGAATTCAGATGTAGAAATTCTTATTCCATTCTTAATCTTATTTTGATTAAATGATTTGGAATCTAGTTTATTTGAGTACAAAATATTAACAAGTATCCAGAGACCATTGGTCTCTAAGGCTAGGAAAAAAAAAAGAGGAAACAGATTTTCTTCATATTTTCCTCCCAAAGGGGAGGGCCTATGTTAGGTAGGCAATGCAGATTGCTCATTTCTAGGCTCCTAGGATATTGCCCAGTGCAAAGGCAATTCAGTGTGTGGGCTCCTTTTCTGGTGACAGAATCAAAGCAGGGAAGATTCATTCTTCCATCAGTTCCCTTTAAACTATGCATGCAGTTCTCTCCAAGGCACATGCAATTGGGCTAACTGATCATTAACAGTAGCTGTTGGGGCCTCCTTTGTTATAGGGTTGGGGGGTAAGATGCCAGATGGTGAATCTGTGAGAGTAAGATATTTTAGGCAAAGGAATTACTACTTTCTAATTTTTATACTCCAATTTCCAAAGTCAGTGAAACTAAGAAAATAGTTTCAACATTGTTCAGATTCTGGAAATGAGGTCTAGATTAAGAAACTTGCCCAAACTCTCCCAGTTAATTGGTGTCAAATCTTCATTAGACCCAAACTGGGACAATTCTAATTGTTCTGTCATAAGGTAATTATAAAAATATATTTATTTATATCCTTCTGGGTGCTTGGGGAAAAAAAAGGGAAAGCCTTCATGGAGGAACTGGGTTTTGAACTTTGAAATGTAGAATAATCATAAGCTAGTAAAAAGAGAATGAAGAATCAATATGTATAGGATATTATAAATACATAGGAGTATTATGCATTTAAGAAAAGGAGAGTACTGTCAATACATCTGCAATTTTCTATCAAAGGATACAGCAGGTTAGAGGGAAACTGTTATTGTGGGTAAAATGAGAGAGGCCAAACAGATATGAAAGGAGTGATAAAGGAAATTTTTAGAACTCTTATTCTATGCCAGGCTCCACCAAGTTGTTGTTTTTGCTTTTAAGACAAACATTATTTCATTTAATAATTCCAAACAGTCAATGAAGGAAGTACGATTATAACCTCCATTTCAGAAAGGAGAAAACCATGACTAGTAGGTAACATCTAAAATTCAAACCTTAACTATGTTGACTGTTACACCAAAGAGTTAGATAGGAAAAAGAACATTGCTTTTCAACAAGCTCCTGCACACTCAATAAAAGTGTATCAAAGAATATTTGAAAGTTTCACCATAAACATATGAACTACTTGAAATTGCTTGACTTCTCACTAATGCAAGGTTAGAAGTATTTAATCTCACTGAAGAAGTTATAGAAAAATCTTTGAAGTTTAATACTGTACCTTTTCAGGTCACTGTAAAAAGTCTTAGCTTACTTAGCTGCAAGGGAATCACATCATAAAATGATGAGAACTAGCACCAAGAAAAGAAGATCATAAATGTTTAAACAAAAATAAATCACACATTAATAGTCTAGCCTCCCAAATCTTTTTTTGGAACACTGCCAATTAAGTAGCACCTTGAAACCTGTTGGAATCGATCATATTAAATCCTGAGACTTTAGTTTCAAATATATTTTTGAAATACAGGTTTATGGAGAAATTGCAATGTCTTCTTGGAAACAATAAAGAGGAGCGATTAAGAGTTCATGCTTCAGAATCAGTCAAAACTGAGTTTGAATCTTCTCTTTGACATAGGTAGCTGTATATTGGGCAAATCTCAATGTGTTGTGCTCTTACCCAACTTGATAAGCAGGAATTTCAATGTTTCCTTGGAATTATTTGCCTCCAATGTTCCTGAGACTTTTCAGATGGATTTAAATATTTAATAAAAGGTTCTCTATTGTCCATCTGTTTAAGAGTCCCAGATAAGGAAATTTATCCATGAGAAATCACTTGAGGCAGGCGAGGGAAGGAGGGACAGGGTGAGTAAGAGTGGCGGTCTCACACATCATGAGTTGCAGTTCCCTTGCGGTTGCCGTCCATATCTTCTGCTGTCTTCCTTTGTTCTGCTTCCCACCCACTTCCAATTTCCCTGAATGAACCAGTAGTGTGCTCTTTATTACTCTCATTCTCCTTATTTTCTCAGGATCCCTAGGTTCTTCTCTAGCCTAGGATTTCCTTCTGGAAAGGAAGTTTTTATGACATTTCCCCAGCAGAGCTCTGCAGCTCCAGCCCATAGTGACCCCATCAATTCCTCAATGTCAGGGTTCTCTCCCTTCCCAAATCACAGAGGCCTCCTGGCAGATTGGCTGGAAAAAGTCAGGAGCAGAGCTCAACTGTATCATGAAGAAGAATCTCACAGCATACATTCTGAAATCACCAATTTGCCACATTCAGGTCATGCTGCTAACTCTGGTCCACTCCATCAGACTCTTGTTCATTCAGAATGGTTAATTTTTTCTCATGGATCCAGGTATATAGGTCCAGCTTCTCTTGTACCTATACATCCTGTACAATCCTGAGCCCCACAGGTATGAATGGGATTCAAAATCTTTCCCTCTTGGGCCCTTACAAATCATGGTAGCTGTTGTTAACACCCAAGGATATAGTGTGACATTGAAAACAAAATGTGTGAAATCTTCTGTGATGAAAGCCTGATCTGCCAAGGGGATAACTAGGTCTATCAGAGTCTTTATTCAACCTACATATAGTTGATTCTCATTATTCAAGGTAAAACTATTTTCTATATAGTCACCACAAGCCACTAAATTAGTGAATACTTAACCAGTGCTCCTAGAGGAAATACAGGGTTTGGTTCCTGTGAGCCACTGATCACAACATTTTCGTCAACTGATCAGTTCATAACCTTGTGCTATGTGTGTGTTTGTCTAAAGACACCTTTTAAAATATATATTATTGGTTCATTACCATTGAACTCACAACCAACAGCACCAAAACTCATGCCTGAATGAAACTTATCTAATACATATTTTTCCATAAGGCAGATTACAGCCTTCTTGCACTTAGGAATACTAGACAGCACTTCAGCATTATGCTTGGGGGCCATTTTAAACAGAAAAGTCATCAGCAAAAACACAGGAATGTGGTATTTCAGATTGCTAAAAGTTGCTGGGAACAATATGCCAGAAATGGGTTGGCTTTTATAATGGGTATTTATTAGGTTAAAAGCTTACTAATGGGGAAGTGGGTGTAGCTCAGTGGTTGAGTGTCTGCTTCTCAATTATGAGGTCCTGGGTCCAATCCCTGATACATCCTAAAAACAACAAACAACAAAAAAACTTTACAGCTCTGAGGCCATGGAAGTGTCCAAATCAAGGCATCATCAGGAGATCCATTCTCCCTGAGTTGTGGCAGTGAGCAATTAGGAATGTGGCAGCAGCTACTTACCTCTCTCCTCTTCTCCTGTGAGCAGTTAGGCACATGGTGGCATCTACTCATCTCTCTCCTCTTCTCAGGACCTCCTTGCTTCCAGCTTCTGGCTTAAGTGGCTTCCTCTCAGCTTTTGTGTTCCATTGGTTTTTGTTTCTGGCTCCTGGGGTCTTCTCTTTCAGCTTCTGGGTGCCTCTCTGTCTCTGTAGCTTTTTGTGTGTATGTCCACAGCTTTTTATTCCTCTGTTTATAAAGGACTCTAGTAAGAGGATTAAGATCCACCCTGGGTTGTCAGTGATGCGATACAAAGGAAGAAGCTCACCTGGGCATACATATAAGGCATATAAGTGTGTTCAAATGTTCATGGGGCATTGTCACGGTGGGTGGAGATTCACACAATTACAAAAGGAATGTCAAATTTTCATCCTGGGGATCTCTGCCACATTCTCTAACAGAACACCAAGAATCCCCTGAGTACAGGAGCAATGACTAGTGAAGGACGATGGTCCACTGACAGACCCTTGAGTTTGATGACTGTGCTTATGAAACTTTACTCTTGAAATTGAAACTTAGCCTAGTATTATAGGGTGCCTAAGTGTTAAAAGCCTCCTTGTTACTCAAATGTGGCCTCTCTCTAAGCCAAACTCAGCATATAAATACATTACCTTCCCCCCAGTGTGGGACATAACCCCTGGGGATGTGCCTCCCTGGTGCTGAGGGATTACTACCAAGCACCAACTAGCAATGCAACTGGAAAAAGACCTTGACTAAAAGGAGGAAAAGATAAAGACAAATGAGTTTATATGGTTAAGAGACTTCAAAGTGAGTCAGGAGGTCATTCCAGAGGTCATTCCAGAGGTAACACTTATGTATGTCTCAGCAGGGTCTCTTTGACTGCCAAAGTAGATACTACCCCAAATAGTGGAGACATCCAGACACTATAGTCAGGGCAGATAGCTCAGGAGTTTGGTGCTTTGCCAGTGGGCCCTACTTTGTAATTTATGCTCCCCAGAGTGACAGAGTTGGACTCAGTTGTGGTTTCCCTACACATGCCTCTTCTGTCCTTCTATTGAACCTATAATTAGTACTAGAGTTGGTAGATGTACATCCAAGAGACTTAAATCTTTGGGCTGTCCATGTGCCAGGTAGGCCCTGAATCTCAATGGAGTTGCAACACCTACTCTCTAGTTCATTGGTCTCACTCAAGACAACTAATAAGGAGATGATGGTGGACAACTACCACACCAAGGAACCAAGAGAGTCTACAACTGCAAGCAAGAGAGTCCCATCCATTGGCCCTATGGGATCACAGCCCCCTCTCAATTAGAGGAAGAGTGAACATCACCATCCCAGAATCCTCAGAATTGGGGAAGGAAATATGGACTAAAGTGGACTTACTAGTATTCTACTCTAGACTTTTTGTGATTCTAGCAATGGAAGAAATTCTATCATTGATGTGGAGGCAGTGACCACTGGAGGTTCTGAGGGCAGGGAGAGGGAAAAACAGGTGTAATACAGGGGCATTTTTGGGACTTTGGAATTGTCCTGAATGACACTGCAATGACAGATACAGGCCTTATAAATCTTGCCATAACCTACAGAATTGGGTGGGAGAGAGTGTAAATTACAATGAAAACTTTAATCCACACTTAGTGGCAATGTTCCAAAATGTGTTCATCAATTGCAATGAATGTACCTCACTAATGAAGGATGTTGTTGATGTGGGAAAATGTGGGAGGTGTGGGGAGCGGGGCATGTGGGAATCCCCTATATTTTTTATGTGACATTTATATAATCTAAGTATCTTTAAAAAATAATAATAATAAAAGTAAATAAAAAGTCTGTTTCATCTGAAAAAAAAAAAAAAGACCCACCCTAGGTCATGCCCTACTGAAGTGATCTAATGAAAAGGAAGGTCCCTTAACTGAATCTCATCAAAAGGTCCCACCTACAATAGGTTTACACACAAAAGAATGGATTTGTTTAAGAACAGGGTTTTGTAGGGTCCACAAAAGCTTCAAACTGCCATATGTGGAAAATGTGGCACTAAATATACCATGTAAAGGACACTTGTTCACAGTATGAGAGATGAAAACAAGAAGGTAGAGTGTTGCATTAATCAACCTCAGCAGGCAATGTGCATGTCAGGAGACTCAGTTTGGGGGCCACTCTGCACATGTCCACAGATGGCCACAAAGCACCTCAAGGATAGATTTTGGCATTACAAATAAGTTTTAGCAAGTAGGTGAATTTGCAAATACAGAAGCCACTAATAATGAGGATTTACTGTACCTTGTTATATATATTAGTGATTACTATTTTCCTTGAAGAGGTCATGAGTGACTGTAAGCCCTTCAGTGGCAACCATGTCATTCATTCTGGTAGCACAAGCTGTTTCCTCGTCCTTTCATCTGTGAAATCATTTCCTTTTGCTACACAATTCTGCCTTATAGTTAAGTACCAGAATACATTGTCACTCTCCAAAACTTTCCAGCCAGAAAACTGGAGCTCAAGTAAGGAAAGAAAAAAATAAGCCATCCTTAATTTTCAGTTCAAAACAGAGGTGAAATTGTTGCCTTAAAAAAGAATAAATAATAAACCACAATAACCTAAATTCCACAAGTCAGTAAAAGTAAATGTTAGTACTCAGTTGTAGGATGCAAAATTAAGGTTGGTCTCAGAGAGTTAAGAATCTAATATAATGTAATTTTACAGTAATGATGCTATCAAGACAGGAAATTAAATTACTTTGATTTGAAAAGTCATGATGGGAATGGGTACTTATTATAAGTAATAAAAGACTGGTATACCTAATTCCAATTTTTGGCACTAAGGTGCATTTAGATATGGAACTCCTTAATAATGTCATCACTTAAATGTGAGGAAGAGTTGCTGCTTATCCTGTATCTCAAGCAAATTTGGGTTTGGACAGGTATGATGCTTTGAGAATGTCAAGATATATTTAAAGAATAAGTTATTCTCCATTCATTCTATCTGTAGCTGGCAGCTCTGAAGGAAAAGCTTCCAATAAAATGTGAGAGAAGAGAAAGTAGAAAAACTTCCTTGTTAGTCACCATTGGTATTTTAGGATTACTGGCTTGTTATTCCTAAAATATTTTCCCAAATCCAAGCTCAAGGAATAATAGTAATCAATATTGATTCACTTCAGAATTCTGAATAAATATCCTCTGTGGACTGTGTATAATCTTCCATTATTCTGCACAGCAAAAGGGTATAAAAGCAGGTGTCTTAGTTTGCCAGGTTGCTATGACAACGACCACACAATGGTTTGGATTAAATGATAGAATTTATTGGCGCACGGGTTTGAGGCTAGAAGAAGTCCAAATTCCAGACATTGGCAAGGCTTGCTTTCTCCCCAAGACTGGCATTCTGGTGCTGGCTTGCCTGAAATCCTTGGGATTATTTGGCTTTCCCATCACTTGGTGATGTCCTCTCCTTTCTTTTCTGGTTTCCAACTGACTTCTTCTCTCTGCAGCGTTCTCCTTATGAGGCCCTCATCCAGATGGGCCACATCTTAACTATAAATAACGTCTTCAAGGGGTCCTATTTACAGTGGATCCACAACCACTAAGATGTGGATTAATGTCTACATTGGGATACATAATTCAGTCTACCACAATAGACCATGTATGTAGTTTTTTAATTGAGAAAGTAGATGTAGGAGGAAAGAGATTGCTCTTTGAAGAAAAAGTAAAAACTTAAATTTCCCCTTATTTCTCATCTAAAGTTCATACCCATCACTCTGTCACTCTTAGTCACTTGACCATATTTTATTTTCATCAAAACACTTAGGCCTATCCAAAATTACAATAAAGTTTGTTTACTTAATATCCCTCTCTCTACTCACTAGAAAATTTGATCCTTGAGTGCCATGAGTTTTTAATGTTTTCATCATTGTTTCTCCAGTTAATAATACATAGAGTTGAGTTTCAGTAAAAGTGTATTGTATGAATGAATGGAATGAGTGAATAATAAATGAATATTTAATGTTTCAAGAGGAACATTATGTCATAAATAAGGCCAATAGCTGCAGGTGCCTCAGTCCTAAGGGAAAAAATATTGAATAATTTTTTGAAAACCTGGTCTTCCAAATTAATATATTGGCTTATGGCTCATTGGCCAATTGGAAATGACCTATATTTCTATTCAAATATAGTTAAATTTTACAGTATCAACTTGATAAAATGTTACGTTATTTTTAAAAAGTGTTAAGAGTAGAATTTAGAAATGCAGCCAACACCTACTCTCCAGTTCATCGGACTCACACAGGACAACTAACAAAAGGGTGATGATGGACAATGCCTGTAGCAGTTTGATATTGTTTATGAATTCCAAAAATAGATATTGGATTATGTTTGTAAACTGGTTTGTTCCTCTGGGCATATTAGATTATACTGGATTCAGTGGTTTCACTTTTACTTGATTAAATAATGATTAAGGCTTTGATTGGGCCACGTCAGTAGGACGTTGAGTCCCTGCCCCCGTGGGCAGGGACTCACAGAGAAAATGACAAGGCACAGGAGTTAGTTGGAGTTTTAATGCTGGAGTTTTGAGCTGGAGCCTGGGAAATAAACACAGAGGAGAAGAACACATAGGAATAGAGACAGCTCCACAGGCATGGCAGAGGCCCCAGAAAGAGAGATGAACTGTTCCCCTGATAGTCTACAGCTGACCTTGTGGAGAGAAGCAAGCCTCAGCCCAGAGAGAATCGAGCCCCAGGGAGAGAGACAAAGCCTAGAGAGCCTGATGGCCTGCAGCAGATATTGGAAGAAGCTGGGACCATGGAGCCTTAAGAGGAAGAGGAAGGCTGAATGTCGGCAGCCATCTTGCTCCAACATGTGGCTTTGGTGAGGGAAGTAACTTATGCTTTATGGCCTGGTAACTATAAGCTTCTACCCAAATAAATACCCTTTATAAAAGCCAACAGGTTTCCAGTATTTTGCATCAGCACTTCTTTGGCTGACTAATACAATGGCCTTCACTAAAAACATATTATCTACAATTGTAAGCAAGACAGTTCCATCCATCTGCCCCATGGGATCTAAGCCCTCTTTCAATCAGAAGAAGAGTGGGTGTCACCATCCCCAAATCTTCAACATTGAGAAATGAACAAACATAATGGGGGGATGCAACTATGGACTTTACTAATTTAGTAATGGAAGAACTTGTAACATTGATCTAAAGGCAGTGGTCACCAGAGGTTCTGAGGGGAGGGAGAGGGAAGAATAGATGTAACATGAAGCATTTTTGGGACATTGGAATTATTCTTCATGATATTGCAATGACATAAACAGGCCCTTATACATTCTGTCAACCTATAAAATTGTGCGGTGCAAAGTGTAAACCATAAAATAAACCATGGACTATGGTTAGTAGCAATGCTTCAATATGTGTTCATCAATTGTAACAAATGTACCGAACTAATGAAAGATGTTGCTAATAGGGGAATGTGTGTGAGGCGAAGGAGGGGGGTATATGGGAATCCCTTATGTTTTTTATGTAACATTTATGTAATCTAAAACTTTAAAAATAAAGAAGAAAACTACAATGAGAAAAAAAATTAAGAAAAAGCCTTATGCAGCTACATAGAAACTTGTACATACTACATTGTTAAATGAAATAACTATAGTGAAAAAATTTCCCTAAACTATAATTATAAAATTATAGGAAGAGAAATGAATAAAATAAAATTAAAACATTTATTTTTGCTAAGATAGTGGATGCTTGGGATGACTTCCTTTTTTCAATCTTTTATTTTTGTTATTTTTTCAATAATGCTTATTTTTATTTTTTAAAATCACACTAGAAAACTCTCTAGTCCTGTCTCAGGCTGATCCAGCTTTGAATTGCCCATATATTTGGGATTTTCTAAAATTCTCTAAGCAAGATATGTGTTGCCTCCCATTTTGGTTGACTAACAACTGACATTTACTTAAAACTCTCAGTGTATTTGTCACACAGTGATTAACTCCATTACTGCCTCTTTCCACTGACAACTACCTCCCCATTCTTTCTTTTTTTATCCCAAGAATAGCTTGCATAAACATTATCTCCTTAAATTCAACATAGAACTTATGTATGTAGGGGTTTATGTGTCTGAATGTTGGATAACAAGGGAAATGTTTGTGTAACACCTGCCCACAGAAATATTGCAGCCCATATAATACTTTCTCCAAGAACTGTTATCAGTTTCCAAAAATAAATATTCTTTTAAACAGAAAATTGTGTCTTTTCTGTAACCTAAAGTTTCTTTGAAGATAAAGCAAAAAAAATAAGACACTGGGGGAATATATGGAAGAAATTGTCACTGTACATAAAAGATAATAGATCTCATGGTGATGAAAGATACCATAAAATTTTTTAAAAATTTATTATTATTTATTTTTATTTTTGTATTTTATTTTTTATTTTTATTATTATTTTATTTATAATTTTTTTATTTTTTAAAAGATACTTAGATTACATAAATGTTATACAAAAATTATAGGGATTCCCATATGCCCTTCCTCCCACACCTACCACAACCTCTCACATAAACATTCTTTATTAGTGTGGCACATAACCTGCAATGGATATAGATATCCTGGAGCTTTGCCATTAAGCATGGACCATAGTTCACACTGTAGACCACACTCTCTCCCACACAGTTCTGCATGTTATATGCTGATGTAAAATGGCCTATATCTGTTGTTGCAATGCCACTCAGAATAATTCCCAAGTCCCGAAAAAGCCCCTGTATTACAACTGCTTTTCCCTCTCCCTGCCCCCAAAGCATCCAGTGGCCACTGGCTCCACATTACTGTTGTAATTTCTTCCATTGCTTGAATCACAATATGTGTATAACAGAATACCATTAAGTCCACTCTAGTCCATAGCTCTTCCCCCAATCCTGAGGAGTCTGAGATGGTGATGTCCACTCCACCTCCAAGTGACAGGGGGCTTATATCCCATGGATAAGATGGATGGGATTATCTTCCCTGCAGCTGCACACTCTCTCCATTCCCTGGGATAGTCGTTGTCCATCATCATCTCCCCATCAGTTGTCCTAGGTGAGTCCATTGAGCTGTAGAGTAGGAGTTGCGGCACCACTGAAATTCTGGGCCCAGTTGGCACATGGACAGTCCAAAGACTCCAGTCTCTGGAAGTACACCTACAAATTCCAGCACCACATACAGGTTTGAATAGAAAGGACATATGGACCATGTGCAGGGAAGACATATTTGAGTCCAACTCAGTCACTCTCAGGAGCACAGATTCCAAAGTAGGGCCCACTGATAAGGCACCATACTCTGGAGCTATCCACCCTGATATAGGACCTGGGTGTCTCGAGAGCCCTCAGGAGCCTGTCTATATGGGGTGATATCCACATTGGAAGCCTATGAGGTCCTACTCAGATGTGCATAAGTGTTACCTCTGGGATGACCTCTGGACTCACTTTGAAGTCTCTTAGCCATATGAACTCATTTGTCTTTATCTTTTCCCCCTTTTATTCGAGGTCTTTTTCCAGTCGTATTGCCAGTTGGCACTTGGTAGTAATCCTTTGTTGCCAGGGAGGTTCATCCCCAGGAGTCATGTCCCATGCAGGGAGGAAGGTAATGCATTCATATGCTGAGTTTGGCTTAGAGTGAGGCCACATTTGAGCAACAAGGAGGCTCTCAGGAGGCAACCCATAGGCACCCCATAACAATAGGCTAAGTTTTGATTTCAAGAGCAAAGACTCATAAGGCTAGTCATCAATAACAGGAGCCCATCAGTGGATCATCCTCCTTTGCCAGACACTGCTACTGCACTTGGGGGACTGTTGCTGCTCCCTTAGAGATTGAGGCAGAGCTCTCTAGGATAGAAATTCAGTATTCTCTCATTTATTGACTGATTCTTCACCCACTGTGACCATGCCCTTTGAGCATTTGAACAATTTTATATACCTTTTATGTATATTCAGGTGAAATTCCTCCCATGCACCCCCCACCAACGATCCTCTCCCACCCCAGTTGTAACCCTTCTGTGATTCAAAGTTTTCTTAAAGATGAAGGCAATACAATAGTCAAATACAATTAATAGGAAAATGAAATAATAATGATAAGTTTAAATGTGAGAGATAAAATACATGAAAACTTAAAAAAAAACCACTAAAAATAAAATTAAATTAAAGGATTGGGATATTCAAAAAGTGGGAAAAAACTTAAAAAAAAATTTTTTTTTGACATTTTGCCTTTTATCATGTCAAGTCTGTACCGTGGCACCTTCCCCACTCACTCCCAGTGTCTCACTAGTCTTCATTAAATTTTCAAAGAAGCTTTAGGTCACAGCAAAGTCACACACAGAATACAAGAAACTCTCATATACCCAACCTCCTCCCCCTTTCCTCACCCCATATTAAAACCTTTTTGTATGATGATGGTAGCATTGTTATAACTGATATACAGATAGTGAAACATAGCTAATAAACATTGTCAATGGTTTACAGTATGGTTTACATTTTAGACCGTACACTTTTATAAATTTTGATGATATTTACCATGTCCTGTGTCCATCACTGTAAGGTAATGAAAAACATTTCCACTGACCACTAAATACCCCCTTGTTTGATCTATTCTGTTCCTCCCTCCCCATCCCCCCAGGGCCCATGATGACCCCCTGGCTTGACTCATTGGATGACAAGATTCATAGTTACATGAAACAAGAGGTCTTGACACACTGGTTTGTCCTCCCCTATTAGGAACTGCCCTTGCTCTTAAGAGACACCCACCTGTCTATTTCTGAGTGAATCAGTCCTCCCAAAGATGGGAGTCCACCTCCTTCCCGCTCATTATGTGGGTCTCCACCCACTGATACAGCACATTATGACAGGATGAACAGTCACACACTCCTTAGAAGCCTGCTCTAGGTGTGCCCTGTCCCAATGCCACCCCAACAAACACCCTAAACCAGTGACATTTCCTTGTCATATTGCCATAGAGCCTTCCCACCTCTGTACTTTCAACCTTATACCCACAAATCCCAAGTGTTCACCTGGTCTCTCTCCCATCTCTTCCCCCAGTATCCTGGGTATTCTAACCCACCCTTCCCAATCTACCCACCTGTCAACCCTGCACCACCAAACCCAATAATATCACTACCCACCTGTCCTATTCCTTCAATACACAACTACACTCTATCACTTTACCATAGATTAAGTCCATATGGGTGATGGCTCACAACTTTCTCTTCTCTTTATCTTTCTTGTAAACCTATCTTTCAGACAAAAGCTCTCTGAGACTGCTCAATTTCCTTAATTCATAACAGTGAAGTCATGTACTGTTCATCCTTCAATGCCTGGCTTACGTCACTCAACATAAGGTCTTCAAGATTCATCCATGTTATCCTGTGTGTTACCTACCGCTTTATTCCTTCTTACCACTGAGTAATATTCCATTTATGTATGTACCACATTTTGTTTATCCATTCATCTGTAGATGGGCACATGGGTTGATTCCAACTTTTGGCAATAGTGAACAACGCCACTATGAACATTGGTGTGCATATATATGTTCATGTCTTTGCTTTCAATTCTTCTGGGTATTTCTTGAAGTACAGGTTTCTTATTGGCATACTCTCTTAATTTCTGTTTATCTGTGAATATTTTGTACTCTCCATCATTTTTGAATGCCAGCTTTGCTGGATAGAGAATTCATGGCTGGAAGTTTTTTTCTTTTAGTACTTTGACTATGTATACCACTGTCTTCTTGCCTCCACGGTTTCAGATGAGAAATCAGCACTTAATCTTATTGTGCTTCCCTTGTATGTGATGGTTCTCTTTTCTCTTGCTGCCTTGAGTATTTTCTCTTTGTCTTGAGCATTGGACATTTTGATAATTATATGTCTTGGAGTAGACCTGTTGGGATTTATACTGTTTGGGGTGCACTGTGCTTCCTGGACATGTACATCCATCTCCCTCAATAGGGAATGAAGTTTTCAGCCATTATTTCCTTCAACATTCCTTCTGTTCCCTTTCTCTTCTCTTCTCCTTCTGGGATGCCTATAATGTGTATGTTTGTGCATTTTGTGTTGTCGGTTAAATCCCAAGTCCCTGCTGGATTTTTTCTATCTTTTTATCTATCTTTTATACTATCTGTTTGATTTCAGATGTACTGTCTTCCACATCACTAATTCTTTATTCTGCCTGTTCAAATCTGCTGTTATGTGAATCCAGTGTCTTTTTGATTTCTTGGATTGTGCCATTCATCACCATCATATCCGTTATCTTTTTATGTATGTTTACAATTTCTTCAGTATGTTCTCCCAGTGTCTTCTTAATATCCTTAATCTCTTCCTTCACTTCATTAAGTTGGTCCATTATATTTGTTTGGACAGCTTTGATTAGTTGTTCGATGTTCTGCATCTCTTCCTGGTTTTTAGTTTGTTCATTGGACTGGCCCATGTCTTCCTGTTTCTCAGTATGGTTTGTAATTTTTTGTTGCCCTCTAGTCATCATTTTATCTTGTTTGGTTTATTCAGTTGATTAGCTTCTCTCTCTGCTCTAGAGTTTTATTTAGCTGGTGGTTCTGTGTGTATATTGTTTTCTCTTTGATACTTTGTTCTTCTTGTTCTATTTCCTTGCTTTTTCCTATGTTCCCTTGAAGGAAAAAATTAGGTCCAGAGGAATTGAAAGAGGTAAGAAAGGAAAAAGTATAATAATAATATTGATAAAAGTTAGAAGAGGGGCCATATAAGTCTTAGTAAAATGAATATTTAACTCATGTAGGCAGTGTAGAGTAATAGGGGGAAAAAAGTAGAGTACCTACAGTGGAATGGGAAACCGAACAGAGGAAAATATATAGAATGATTTAAAAGGCCAGAATTATGAGGAGAGAGTGAAAGAGTAAAGAATGGGCTAAAAGGAAAAAGTTAATAATAATAAAAAAGGAAACATAATAGACAAGATAGAAATCGACACCCATGTAGTTTAGGACTAATGAAAAAAGGTGGAATGTAAGAACCACAACAGAAAACAGAAGGTAGAAAGATGAAGGAAGGAAAAGAGATAGCATTGGTAGACAAAATCAATATACACAGAGAATGGGAAATCAAGCAAGAAGAAGCATAGCAAAGAAGAAACAAGCTAGCAGCACCTAATTTAAAAAAAGGCAGGGGGTGGAGGAAAGAGGAAAGGAAAGCAAGAAAGAAACAAAGAAAGAAAGAAAAACCAAACAAACACACAAGCAAGCAGTCAAACAAACCTAAGGAAGAGCAGTGTTCCTTCTTCGGCCCTTGTGTAGTCTCTCAGCCTGCCTGTGTTCATCAGTCAATTATCCTGCAGGCTTCTACCTGCAGGTTTTGAGGCAGATTTTAGCGATTAAACTAAGTTATTTTTTTTTCTTTTTAAAGTAACCTTTTTTTTTTTTTGGAGAAATAAGGGACCCAAAGAAGGCCTCTTCTATACCACCCTCTCCACCGATGGGACCCTAAATAGGCTCGTGGAAACTTGTTAAACACTTCCCACTGCCTGTCCCCCCCAGGGGGGGCTGAAACTTTGATACTCCTCAGTGCGGCACTATAAAATTGGCTGACTCTGCCCTCTCCTGAGCCAAGCCTCTGTATCCAAGGGTGGTTAGGTAAATGAGGCTTCCTCAGCAGATTGACCTCCCCCCTCAGCCTGACACCTCTTTAAGCCAGCTGGTTTGCTCCCCAAAGCTGCAAGGGGGTCCAGGCAGCAAACCCACAGAAAGGAAACCCCTTTCCACCCTCTCCCAGAACCCTCCCACTCTCAGAGAATGCTCCCTCTCACTGGGTTGCCGGTGGGAGTTGGGGCTCACCCTAGCCCTTTGCCCTGAGGGTGGGGCTTAGCTGTCTGCATCCGCAATTTCCAGCTGGGGAAAAAACTCACAATTTTATCTTAAGCAATCCACCTCGCTGTCCAGCTCCCTTCAGATCGATGTCCCTAAGGTGCTCACTCCATGGGCTTCCAGAACAGACCACTCAGGCAGGATCCTGTCCCCAGTCAGCCATCATCTGTGAGAAAGATGGTGAGTGCCCACTTAAACCGACACCATCTTCTCTTCTTCCTTATTATTTTATTTTATTACTTTTTTCTTTTGGCTTTGTATTGGGAGTGGTTTTGGCTCACAGAAGGGTCACAGCTGTGCCAAGGGAGGATCACTGGTGTGGGTGTCAGTGATTGGGTGATATATGGGGAGGGGTACACCTGGGGTATGCCTCTGTGGCATATGAATATGTTCAAGTGTTCATGGGGTGTTTTCTTGGAGGGTGGAGACCCACACAATAACTGAAAGAATATTGAATTCCCATCCTGGGAAGTCCTGCTACATTCTCTAATAGAGCAGCAGGAATTCTCCAAATACATGGGCAGTGCCTAGTGAAGGAGGAAAGACCATTATGCCAGGCTCTTGATATTGATACTTGTACTTATGAACTTTTTCTTGTGAAATTGAAATATATTGCCTAAGAGTTACCTCCCGAAAGCCTCCTTGTTGCTCAAATGTGACCTTTCTTTAAGCAAAACTCAGTATATAAACACACTACCTTCCCCCCAGCATGAAACATGACTCTCAGGGATAAGCCTCCCTGGCACCAAAGGATTATTACCATGTGCTAACGAGTAATGCATCTGGAAAAAGACCTGACCAAAGGGGGTAATATTAAATACAAATGAGTTTTTATGGCTAAGAGATTTCAAAGTGAGTTGGGAGGTCATTACAGAGGTTACGCTTGTGCATGTCTCACAGTAAACAGTGCCTCAAACAGTGAGGCTCCAGGGGCTCTAGAGATATTTAGACACTATAGGCAGGGCAGATAATCTCAGGAATTTGGCACCCAGTCAGTGAGCCTTACTTTGGAATATATGCTCCCCAAGGTAACAGAGTTAGACTCATTTATAATTTCCTTACACATAGCTCTTCTACCCCTTTTATTTGAACCTATCGTTAGCACTATAATCGTTAAATATATGCCCCAGAGACTTAAATCTTCAGTCTGTTCATGTGCCGGTTGAGCCCTGAATCTCAGCAGTGTTGCAACACCTACTCTCCAGATCACTGGACTTGCCCTGGACAACTAACAAAAGGATGATGGACAATGCACATCCCAAAAAAACAGAGAGTATTTACAACTGCAAGCAAGACAGTTCCATCCATCTGCCCCATGGGATCTAAGCCCTCTCTCAATCAGAAACAGGGTGGCATCACCATTCCAAAGTCCTCAACATTGAGGAATGAGCAAACATAAAGGAGGAATGCAACTACAGACTAAAGCAGATTTATTATTATTATAGCAATGGAAGAACTTGTATCCTTGATATGAAGGCAGTGGTTACCAGAGATTCTGAGGGGAGAGAGAGGGAAGAATAGGTGTAACATGGGAGCATTTTTGGGACATTGTAATTGTCCCCAAAATGAGATTAATCATTGAGATTAATCATTTTGGCTGTGAGGACTGATGAACTGAAAGGACTCTCAGATCTTTGATTTATTTCTATAAAGGAGACCTTCAAATGAAGATAATATGAATTTGAGCTCACAGGGATGCCTACTGGTTTAATTGATGTTTATAGTTTTCTAAGATGTAAATGATTAGCACTCATAATAGTCAAGAGGAAAATGTAACCACAAAGGAATAAACTTTAGATAAGATCACAGTTTGAGTAAATCATGACATTTTGTGCTTCTGGCCCATGGCTGTCATGCCAGCTTCCAGAGAGCAAGAACTGTTCTGAACTGCTAAATTTATTGTGCTTACTACATGCCTATGCATATCCTGGATTCCCAATAAACAGCCACTTATGATCAGGGTAATGCTTCCTAATGGAATTATGACTCCTAACCAGTCATAATCCCATAAAATCCACTCAGTCTCCTTTCCTTTCTTCTCTACCACTAGCAAAGAGCCTTAAATATTTCCCATCATTGTACCATGTAGTGGGTTGAGTGGTGGCCCTCAAAAAGATATGTCCATATCCTAATACTTGGATCCTGTGAATGTTACCTTATTAGGAAAAAGGTCATTTAAGATGTAACTATGTTAAGGGTCTTGAAATGCGATCATCACAGTACCTGCATGGGTGCTAAATCATATGACAAGTAGACAGAAGAGAAGCACAGATATGAAGAAGGCCATGTGAAGATGGAGAAAGAGACTAGGCCATTTGAAGATGGAGGCAGAGACTGGAGTTGTGTGTCACAAACCAAGAAATGCCCGGAGCTGGAGGAAGTATTCTCTACTAGAGCCTTCAGTGGGAGCAGGGCCTTGTGAAGACCTTGATTTTGGGCTTCTGCCCTCTAGAATTATGAGAAAATAAATTTCTGTTGTTGTAAGACACCCCATTGATGGTAACTTTTTATGGCAGCCATAGGAAACTAATGCATACCACAATGCAAAGTGGTGGAGAAATGACAGTGACGAGCTAAAATAAGAAGTTCTTTATGCTGTATGTATTCGATTTATGCAATACTCCTAGAAAAGAACAGATATATGTAACAATTAGAAAAGAGCTATATTTTGGTAAATTGATGTTTATACTGGAATATATTTGCTATTGATGTTCATATCACTTACTCATTTCAGTGTCACTTCAACAGCTGCTGGTCTGCACTGGGAAATCAAAAGAAAAAAAAAACTCTTCCTCGAAATAAAATTCTAACGGGAGAATTAATTTCTCCAAATACTGTACTTTCCTGCCTCACAGTTCTGACTCTATGTGTACAAGAGATAGCTGTGGTCATGGTGGCCAGAAGTTCTCCTTTTCTACTGAGGAGATAAACTCGAATTTGCTTTGCAGTGGGAAGGTTCAAGATTAGTCTTGGGTAGAAGCTTTGAAGCCAAGAAATTTATTTTTTATCAGGTAAACTGTTTTTGTCTAAAGCTGTGATCACTTAAAGTCATGCCTAGAAAAGGGCATCAAGATATCTGTATATTTTAGAATATAAAATCAAAATTATTTCTGAAAAAAAGTGATTATTTTCTCATCTATAGGCAGGATTTTTTATTGTAATCATTACCTACATTGAATTACAAAGTAATAAACACTTAACTATCCACTCTGAGGGAATTAGTATACAGAGAGCCCAAGCAATGGCTAATGAAAGAAAGCATTGATGATGTCTTTTGGCAAGAATAATGGGCATGGAGAGACAAGAGAGCCCAGCTGTACCTGCTTAAGCTTGATTAAACACTCCATTAAGTGAGGTCCAGAGACATTTACCAAAGGATTCTGGATCTATGGTTTTCTTACTGTGGTCATTTGATCAGCAAACTCAATTTCCAACATGTTAAGCCTCCCCTGCAGTGACTCCCAGAGCTGGGGGTACAGCTGTATAGGACACCTGCTAATCATTTGCTTTTATATCAACCCCTGGGACTTGCTTACCACTATCTAATAAACTTCACCACTGGATTTTGTACTCCCTTAATGGATTGGTTTTATTTATTTTACTATGTTCTTGTAGCTCACTTTTTTTAAAAATTACATTTTGCTTTTTATTTTATTTTATTTTATTTAAATTTATTTATTTTTAAAACATACTTAGATTACATGAATGCTACACAGAAAACATAGGGATTCCCATACGCTCCACCTCCCATACCTCCCACAACCTCCCATATAAATATCCTTCATTAGTGTGGCACATTAACTGCAATTGATAAACACATCCTGAGGCTTTGCCATTGAGCATGGACCATAGTTCACACTGTAGATCACACTCTCTCCCACACAGTTCTGCATGTTATATGATGATATAAAATGGCCTATATCTGTCATTGCAATGTCACTCAGGACAATTCCCCAGTCCCAGAAAAGCCCCTGTATTACAACAGCTTTTCACTCTCCCTGCCCTCAGAGCCTCCAGGGGCCACTGGCTCCACATCAGTGTTGTAATTTTTTGCATTGCTTGAATCACAATATGTCTATAGTAGAATACAAGTAAGTCCACTCTAGTCCATAGCTCTTCCCCTCATCCTGAGGAGTCTGGGATGATGACATCCACTGCATCTCCAGTTGAGAGGGGGCTTATATCCCATGGGGAAGATGGATGGGATTATCTTACCTGCAGCTGCAGACTCTTTCCCTTCCCTGTGATGGCTGTTGTCGATCATCATCTCCCCGCCAGTTGTCCTGGGTGATTCCAATGAGCTGTAGAGTAGGAGTTGCTGCTCCACTGAGGTTCCTGGCCCAGCTGGCACATGGATAGCCCAAAGACTCAAGTCTCTGGATGTACAACTACAATCTCCAGCACCAAGTATAGGTGTGAATAGAAGGGACAGATGAGTCATGTTCAGGGAAGACAAAGTGAGTCCAACTCTGTCACTCTCAGGAGCATAAACTCCACAGTAGGGCCCACTGACAAGGCACCAAACTCTGGAGCTATCTGCCATGACGTAGGACCTGGGTGTCTCCAGAGCCCTCAGGAGCCCTCCATTTGGGGTGATATCCACTTTGGAATTCTATGCGATCCTACTGTGATGTGCATTAGCATCACCTCTGGGATGACCTCCCGACTCATTTTGAAGTCTCTTAGCCATATAAACTCACTTGTCTTTACCTTTCCCCCTTTTATTCAAGGTCTTTTTCCAGTCGCATTGCCAATTGCCACTTGGTAGCCATCCCTTGGTGCCAGGGAGGCTCATCCCCAGGAGTCATGTCCCATGCAGGGAGGAAGGTAATGCATTCATATGCTGAGTTTGACTTAGAGAGAGTCCACATTTGAGCAACAAGGAGGCTTTCAGAAGGCAACCCTTAGACACCCATAACAATAGGCTAAGTTTCAATTTCAAGAGCAAAGACTCATAAGGCTAGTCTTTAATATCAAGGGCCCATCAGTGGATCATCCTCCTTCACCAGGGCACACCTAGAGCAGGCTTCTAGGGAGTGTGTGAGTATTCATTCCGTCATAATGAGTTATATCAGTGGGTGGAGACCCACATAATAAGTGGGAAGGAGTTGGACTCCCATCTTTGGGAGGACCAATTTGTTTAGAAATAGACAGGCGGGAGTCTCTCAAGAGCAAGAGCAGTTCCTAATAGGGGAGGACAAACCAATGTGTCAAGACCTCTTGTTGCATGTAACTATGAATCTTGTCATCCAGTGAGTCATGCCAGGGGATTGTCATGAGCCCCAGGGGGATGGGGTGGGAGGAATAGAATAGATTAAACAGGGGGTATTTAGTGGTCAGTAGAATTGTTCTTCATCACCATACAGTGATAAAACAGGACATTATAAATATCAAAATTTATAAAAAGTGTACGGTCTAAAATGTAAACCATAGTGTAAACCATTGACAATGTTTAGTAGCTATGTTTCACTATTTGCTTTTTATTTTAAAATGACAAACAAGAAACTCAGGAACAAGGGATATTGTGTTAAGACAGCCCATTCCTTAAGCACCATCCTGTAGTGACCCTCCCAGGTCCCTACAGAAGGTTCTCCATTCTATTCCTAGTGAAAGCCCTTGACACATAAACCGGCACTTAAGGAAAAACTGACAGCATTACTGTAAAAACAAGTGAACCGGTTAATTCAGAAAAACCAGATGCCAAATTTCCCCTCAGGATAACAACTTCAGCTCTGGTGAAGGTTCAGCTGAATTACTGGAAGAATATTACTTCCCTGTGGCTCAAATAATCTGGTTTCTTCATAAAGGAATGAATAATCTGGAATCTATGGTTTCAAATCTATTCAACTCACTGTTCATACCTAATGTGTATGGTAGAAACGTGGAGATTCCTGAGATCTACATTTAGGATCTAATGAGAAGACCTCCAAGAAGATTACATGGGTACAACAGGGGATAAGTCCCCAAGTTAATGAATTCCCTCTTGCACTCGGCTACAATTATCTCCTACCCAAACAAAATCAGAAGGCTTTTCTTAAGGTCTAGATTGTTTCAGTCTATTATAATTTTTGTATGTTTTATTTTTTGGATTTTGCCATTTTAATTCTTTTTGAATACAAGTTACTTTTTGCAAACTAGGAAACAGAATCATGCTAAGCCAGTCTAGTCCTCTAGTGACCATGGACCTATCTTTCTATCTTCAGCAGAATGCCATACTAATACAAGGTGCTAACAATGGTGTGTAAAGAATGTCTATATCTATAAAAAGGACAGAATGACCCAAATCATCTGTTGGCCACCCTATCAGTGAAGCATGTCAGAGCTGACCAAGGAAGGGTGAAGGGAGAAAGTGTTTACATTTTGAAAATCTGCTCTGCGGTTTTAAAATTTCCTGGTTGCTGTCAATAAGAGAGTGATGCACCCACATTAATATTTGATTTTACCAAAGTGTTCCCTAGAATATAAAGTTAGAGAAATGTGTAAGAGATAACAGACTTAAATATTTTCTAGATAAATTACTTAGTAATAATAAATTATACATATTACATTTTTCCACTTGTCACAAGAACGATTTGACAATGAGTACTATTTAAATGAAATGCTCAAAAGAAAAAAAGAAATGAAACACTCAACTGTAAAAAGGATGGTGGTAGCAACACTTTCCACTACAGAGCTTTCCTATACAATTAACATTGCCATTCGTCCATGATACAATTCAAGTGGAAAAACGTGTCAGGAGCTTTTGCCAGGACCAGGAGATGAAAAATAAAGCATGCCATAGTTAGCTCATTGTAAGCTCAGTGAATATCTTTGGGATGGAGCCATAAAATCTGGACATAGTTTTGTTAAACATCTGCATGCTGCAGGATTCCTTAGCCCTTGGTTAGTCATAGTTCCTCCTCATGGTCTTAAAGCTGGGCTCAGTCCCATCTGTGGCTCTTCTCTGGGCTGAGGTGGGTGCTAGTCATTAAATTCTAGAATGTCATAGTAGGAGTATCCCCTGTGTAGCCTTTAGTAGAAGATGAGCAGGTGGTAAAAGCTGGGCAGGAACACCAAGATGCCAATGATCAGGACAGGTCTGCACCCCGTCCCCCTTGCTGACGTAGCCCCCCAGCAGGAGGGGGCCTATGATGATGAGAAAGGTGCCAATCAAAAACAGCACGGTGGCAAACTCAATGGCTCTTAAGAGGACTCCCCTTAAACTGAAGGTCCATGTAGCCATCGTCTGCTGGAGAGCCTTGAGTATTTCACTTTATTGCTGGGCATTCCAGTAGCCCAGGCTGGTAGGAGAGGGCATTCTAATGAGCTGATGGAGCTGCAGTCAGAGCAACTGCAGGCAGTGGGCTGGAGCTCCCCGTGGTTGGCAGCCCACACGGCCAGGCCCGCATGGCACACCCCACCTAACTGCTGGCCTGCCAGCCCAACCAGGACCAGGGCGGCGCCCAAAGTCTCAGTCCATGTTTCTTAATGAAAGAAAAGGAGAGGTTTCTGGGACTGAGACTATGACCTATATAAGTTTTAGAGAATAGAAGCAGAGCTGTATTGGTTAGTTATCTTTTTTTTTTTTTTTTTTTCAGCTGAAATTTTTTTTTTTTTATTATGGGTAAAAATAAAAATTCTCACAATACATACAAACATTTGCAAAATGATATATAAATATATATGCATATATGTGTATTTGCTTACAAAAATGTTATTTATATACACTGTGGGAGATGTTTGTGTGGGATGTGGTGGGAGGTGTGGGAGGTGGGCAACATGGGAATTCCAGTGGGTTCCGTGTAATATTTTGGGTTAGTTATCTTGACATAGAAAGGAGAGGAACAGCATCATGCAGCCAGACTTGATAAGAACCTATGTCCTTTCAAAAAAGGAGTAACTTGCTCATTTTCTGATATAAGCTTCAGTCTATCAAAAAGAAATAATCTGCTTGCATGAATCTGGTTTTAGAAAGAGGTTTTACACGTCATTTTGAAGCAGGCTAGAAGGGCAATCAATAGATGGATCTGGAACCTGGCAATAAAGCCCACGGGGACATCAATAACCCCAAAACAACTGCTAGAAGAACCTCGTGAGAAATCCCATTGGGAATGAGATTTCCTTCGGAAGCCAGGAGAAGCCCTAGATATTCTCCAGGGACCCTATCATTGGACCCTCCCGGGGGATTGATGGGTGGGGTAATCAATCAAAACAGCAAACAGTTGGAACTCCTCCCATGCCATTAGCAAAGGGGCAGAATAATTAATAGTTTAAAAAGCAAGAGCAAAGGCCTTTTGCTCTCTCTCTCTCTTGCCTTTGCCCTGTCCTGGTTCCTGTTCATGCCCTATTCTGGCCATCTTCACCTCCGCCTGGATCAATACGCAAGTAAAACCTGGGCATTTATAATCTATAATGGGAAATTGTAGTTTGTAAATTGGTCCTCTTCATCACTCTTCAAGCCCTTCACCTCTACCTGGGACCCATGATCTATTTTTTTCTCCCATTTGTCTTCCCTCCCTACCTTAATAAATTACTAGCCTAATCAATGTGGTGTGCTCTTGAAATTCATTTCCTGCAGTTTAGCCAAGGACCTAGACAAAATCTGGTTACAGTTTCTCAGCTCAAAGGTGATTAGATTTCTATGAGGAGGTTGAGTCCTTGTAAGGCATAATGGCTATTATTAGGTTGAATCAAATAAAATGCCTATTTTAGGTCAAAAATAGTAAAATATTGGCAATGTCACATGATTCATTCTACTATGAAATAAGCTTTAATCTCTTTCTTTATTTAAAGGCCTAAAGTATTGAGTTCTCTGCCCATTTATGGAACCTGGATAGGTCACAATTCTTTTTAACAAGATGTTTACTCTTCAGATATTTCCTCTACACAGACCTTTCAATTTTGCACTTTCCAGTCACAGTTTATAGCAAAGCTCCAAGTTGATATGCTCTGTAGACTCTAATATCTAGACATACTGAATCAGAAACTCTGGGTTAGAAGCTGAGCATTCCGTGCTTTAACAAGCCCTCCAGGTGATTACAATGCACCCTAGAGTTTCTGTTCAGTAGATCTGCAGTGGGGGGCCAAAATTTAAATTTCTAGCAAATTATTAGATGAGGCTAATACTTTTAGTTTGTAACAAAACTATGACAACCATTGCAGAAGGGCTGATTTGTTTTCAGGCATACCCACCACCACCCACTCCTGCCCCTGCCAGCCAATCTTTGTTATGAGATGGAAAGAGATTTTACTATACCTTTCACAAGTTAAGTTTACCTCTTAATCCTTTTGAACAGCCTAGGATTCAGCAAATTTCTAGGGAAGAAAACCTGCCATGCGTTTGAAGATCTTCAACTCTCCAATTTTCTCATTTTACTTGTCCAATTGCTTGAAGTTTTGTTTATTTGTCTTTTCCCCAAAAGCTTACCTCAACCAGGGCGATGTTCAAGTGTACTCCCAGAACTGACAAAAGTCCTCAGGGAATAAAAGAGCTGCAGTGGTCTTCAATTTACCCCTTTGGTCTGGGATTTAAGCCCATCAAGTCCTTTATTGCTTCCACAGCTCTTTGATGCCTTTAAAAATATGAATTTTATCATTAATTCAGATTTTCTAGCTGCTAACAGCAGGAGCATTGACTTGTAATGACCTACTATGTACTTCTCAGAAGAGGAGTAAATGTTTTTAAAACTTCAAATTTGTTCTTGAGTCGAATAACATGTTAAATGCATGTGATACACTAATGAAAGATGTTTATGTGGGAGGTTGTGGGAGGGGTGGGAGGTGGGGCATATGGGAATCCCCATCAATTGTGTAATAGTTATGTAATCTAAGTATCTATTTAAAAATTATTATTAAAAAAATAAATGCATGTGATATAAAATCAAAAGATATAAAAGGATATACATTAGAAAGTTTCCTTTCAAAACCCACAAGCCAGTTCCCTTTCCGTGAAACAATAATGTTATTGATTTCTTCTCAGTTTTTCTAGAGATACTAATGACATACCAGCATGCACACAAACATACATGAATATGTATGTGTATACATTCTTTTTCTCCATTGTTTACAGCATTTCTGCATTCTGCTTTCCTTACGGAACAACATATCTTGTAGAACTTTCCATTCTCATGCCTCATTCTTTCTAATAGTTACATAGTATTTCATTGTTATAGAAAATGTAACTTATTAACAGTATCCCATTAATGAATATTTGGGTGGCTTCAAATATTTTTCAACTACAAACAATGCAGAAATGAATATCCTTCTAAATATGTCTGTAGTAGTCAGCCAAAGATGTGCTAATGCAAAATACCAGACATCAGTTAACTTTCGTAAAGGGTATTTTATTTGGGGTAGAAGCTCACAGTTACCAGGCCATAAAGCATAAGTTACTTCCCTCACCAAAGTTTAATGCCATGTGTTAGAGCAAGAGGGTTCAGGCTTCCTGGGTTCCTTTCTTCCTGGGGCTTGCTTGTCTCTGGGCTCAGCTCCTCTGCTAGCTCCACAAAGTCAGCTGTAGACTATCAGGTGAATGGCTCGGTCTCCTTGGGGCTTCTGCCCTGTCGAAGGGCTGTCTCTATTCCTCTGTGTTCTTCTCCTGTGTATTCACTTTCCAGGTCTCCAGCTCAAAAACTCAGCATCAGAACTCCAACATCAAAACTCCAACTAACTCCTCTACTCTGCCATGTAGTTTTATCTCTGAGTCCCTGCCCAGTGGGAACTCAATGTCCTATTGACGTGGCCCAATCAAAGCCCTAATCATAACTTAATCATGCCCAGAAGAACAGACCAGTTTACAAGCATAATCCAATATCTATTTTTGGAATTCACAAATAATACCAAACTGCTACAATTTCATTTTGCACGTGTGTGCAATACAGATAGTATTCCTGGGCCTGAGCATGTGTGATTTTTTACAGCTTTATTGAGTTGTAATATATATATATATATACCATAAAATTCTCCAATTGTATATGGCTTTTAGTCATTTTATAGAATTGTGCAACTATTATTACAATCCAGTTTTTGGAATTTTCAACACCCCAAGAAATCACCTTGATAGGATCTCCACTCCTATCCCTACAGCCCCAGGAAACTTCTGGTCTGCTTTAAGCCTCTACAAATTTACATTTTCTGGGCATTTCAGAAAAATGGAAATATATGCTATCTCCTTGTCTTAGTTTGCCACAGGGCTGCCAATGCAAAGTACCAGAAATGGGTTGGCTTTTATAATGGGAATTTTATTTAGGGTAAAAGATTATAGTTCCAAGGCCATGAAATGGCCAAATGAAGGCACCATCAGAGATACTTTCTCACCAAAGTCAGCTACTAATGATTCTGGTGTGCTGCCATATGTGAGGCAAGATGGTAGGCAATCTCTGCTTAAGTCTCTGCCTTCCCCTCTTGGCTCACCATCTCCCAGAGCTCAGCTCCTGGAGTTCAGTTATGAACAATCAGACATAGACTTGCCTCTGCGGCATCCTCTCTCGATCTCAGCTGCTCTGCTTTCTTCCCAAGTTCAGCAGTGAGCTATCAGGCATATAGCAGGGCTCATCTCCTTTGAGCTGCTCCATGTATTGTATGGATATACCACTTTTTGTTTATCCATCATCAGTACATGTGTACTTGGATTGTTATGAATATTGGCACAGAAGTGTTTGCGTGGGCATATATTTTCCATTTCTCAGCTTAGCCATCTCTTTTTGGTTTAATTGCTGCCTTTATCCAGGTCTCCAGGCTCCTATTCAAAAATGATGTGTTTTAATGTTGGATCTAAGATACTGTCCACGAGGATGTAAAGGACATGGCAGATCTATTCCAGTGTTAATAAGCAGTATGAATGGGCTCAGGATTGTTGTGAAGATTAAACTACATATCTATCAGTAAGGTGAATTCAAGTTTTTACAGAGGTGGTCAAGGAGGGACTATAGATGTGAGGGACAAGGAAAAGGGATGATTGATGCAAGAAATGTTCTTATTTATGCTTTAGATTCAGGACTTTATACAAAGTTACAACAATCCCATGATATAAGTTAATTACCATTTTTAAAAATTATAAACCTAGGGATCATAATGCTAATGCAAATAAATGAGAGGATTGAGATCTAATACCAGTTTTGCATCATGCCAAATTCTTCATCTAAAGTCTTCTCAGTTCTTTAATTTATTTGTGAAAGAAGCAGATGAACAAATTACAGAATATATTTTGCTATAATCTTTCTGTTACTCCAAAAATAATTGTTAAATTAATAGATATCCCAATTGCCTATACAATATCAGAAAGGTTAGGTAAGACCTTGTGTAGAACAGTATTACACGGAATTTATGTTATATGGTGTGTCCAGATAAATATTTCAACTTAGACCAGAGAATGCTAGAGCAATAGGAGTCTTCTCACTTGACAAATAAAGAAACTAAGGTCCATGAATTATAAAATCAGTTCAGGATCACACATCACCTAATAGCAGAGCTGATACTAGAACTCAGTGTTTTAGCAACCCAGTCAAGTGCTGCTCAATGTCTCATCTCTGGTAACAAATTCTTTTTATGAGGATTTCCATAAGCTTCAACTGGTTTTGAAAAATAATTTGACAAAAGGAAATTCTAATTTAACAAAGATCTTAAGAGATGTTTTAGCATTCAGCTTATTTAGCCAGAAATCCATAGTACCTTAGGCATTTTATTTCTCTAACATGTCTTTTTTTAAACAACACACAAAGGAACCCATTTCCTGTAAATCAAAGTGAGCAAATTCTGTTCTAGTATAGGCTTGTACATCAAATCATCTGGGCTCTGGAAAAGTTGGCAAAGGGCTCAAACTGTATGTTGAAGACTTAATGAAGAGTGTCAAGCTATCTCATTTACAGCACAGTATTTTGAACTGCTGAGAAATGTGCTAAGAAAATTGTGTTAGTCTTTAAGCATTGATCATGTATTTTTTTTTTTTTTTTTTTTTTTTTTGTTGTTGTTGTTGTTGTTTTAGTTTTATTTTTAACCGGAATGCCAAGAGATTCATTTGCTAAGGCACACAAACAATCACCTGAAACTGAAAGCACTGGTGTTTTTTTTTATTACAAATGAGCAACTATAGACATTTTCTTTACTATCCTATTGAAATGAGCAGTGATTTAGGGACAGCTGAGAAGGCCAAAATCAAGACAATCACTATGATTGCAGCTTTCACGGTACAGACTTTTTTGTTCTTGTGCAATAATAATGTGAGCATGTATTAGTCATCTTCGCCAGCTGATACCTTATTTGGTGCTCTTGCTTTGCTATCATTTTAATTAACAGGCCAGCCATCAACAGTTCCCCTTCCTCTTGACAAGCTCAAAGTGTAGAGGCCAATACACTCTTAGGGATATCAACAGAAAAATGAATGAGGTAGGGGTGAGAGCAGGCATTCGTGGAAAATAAAGAAAAAGGGCCCAAAACATTTCCAATTTGATACCTTCAAGTGATAGGGATTTGGTGAGGGAAAAAATGAGAGTTAATTTCATTAAGATTCTTCTCCAGGGGCAACAAAACAGAGTTCCTAGGTACTGGGAAATGGATATATTAGCAACTTCAACTCAGTTGAGTCATAGGAAGAATCCTTTGAGAAAGTATCTTCTCTTTTATCAATAAATATTCCCTGAGTTTAGAGCCAAATGAGATGGAGTGTATACATTTTAAAGTAATTAGGAAATCTGGAAAAAATTAGAAAAACATCTTTACATTTTCAGAATCTCATGTAAAAGGAGTATGTTGAATTTCTTCAAATTTTACCTTCAGAATTTTAAGTTAAAGCCACATTAATTAAATTTCTTTTTTCCCCCATTTCCCTTCAGCAGTTGTGATCGGTTTTGTAGTAGTTTAGTCACACTTCTTGTTGTATTTTTTTCTTGAGCTGAGTGGCATAAATTCGTGATCCATAAATGAATTAATCATCAAATATTCATTGACAGGCACTGATGACTGGGGGAAAGTATGGACTTTGGAATAAAAAGAACTGGGTTGAATCCATACCTCTACACTTGCCAATATCTGCTTGTGTGATTTCAGTTACTCAGTCTCATATTAAGCTCCTCGTCTATAAAATGATGAAGAAGAGAAAGAAATTTTGTCTCTTATGATATTGTGAGCATTCTATAGAGCATAAGCAGATGTTTTAAATATAAAATTAAATAAATAAGATCTATGATACATATTATCCAGTATGAGGGACTGTCATCCATTGGCAAAATTTATTGAATACCTGCTCTGTGCTAGGCATTAACTTAATCTATTTTGTTTTTATCTTTAAAACAAACCAGCATGGTAACAACCAAACAACAGAGCAACTAATTTTTTTTTAAGTTAATAAGTGGTGAATGCACCAGAATTAGCTGCCCAAGAAACTCCACATATATTCCCTTAGGACTTATCAAAAACTAACCAAGGGAGCAGATGTGGCTCAAGCAGTTGGGCGCCTGCCTCCCACATGGGAGGTCCCAGGTTCAGTTCCCAGTGCCTCTTAAAGAAGAGGAGCAGACACAATGAGCAGATGCAACAAACTGACATAATGAGCAGACACAATGAGCAGGGAGCAGATGTGGCCCAAGCATTTGGGCCCCTACCTCCCACATGAGAGGTCCAGGGTTTGGTTCCTGGTGCCTCTTAAAAGAAGATGAGCAGACAACGAGTGGACACAATGAGCAGACACAATGAGCACACATAACAAGCAGACAACAAGTGGAAACAACAAGCAGACAGATGAGGGAGCCATCTTGGGGTGGGGCGGGGGCACTAACAGAACCAACCCTATGACCAGGAACCACTGCTTATCTCCAGCAAGGTAAAGAGAGGTTGGAGCTTCATAAGAATTAACTGAGGGAAATTGGAGGTGCATGCAAGCAAGAAAGACTGGAGGATTTTGAGATTTAGCCTAACCTTTGTACTGTCTTGTATGTAAAGAGTCTGTGGAAATGGATATGTGTGTGTGTGTTGTGTGTGTGTGTGTGTGTGTGTGTGTGTGGTTAAACATAAAAACTGAGGCTTACTGCTCATGTGGAAATTCCCAGTGTAGGCATCTTGTTGAAATAACTACATACCCAGGATGACAAGGACATAATGTAGAATACTAGGGGTCAGGTGTCAAATGGAGAATAGGACTCCTCCATCCCAGTTCCCTATGGCCATTAGAGAGATTGCAGAATGATTCCTGTGTTTTATATGAAAGAGAAGGAGCATTAGAAGAAGAAAACCGTGTATAGGGCTGCCAAGTTGGATGCTGGATCATGTGAGGAGACACCATACCTGGTAACAGGGATACGATTTAGTGTTGTTGTCAGTGCCAAGGGGAAACTCAGCTGTACTTCTCTAAGAAACTCTTCATTCACCAAGAGTGACAGGTCGAATTGAACTCTACCCTCAGGAACCATACATGTAACCACAAAGGTTACCAGCCCCATACACGGCCAGGGTGAATGAGGTAAGACCACAGACATCTCCTAGCAGCAATACAGGACTGGCTTATCTCAGAAGCTCACTCTCTCTCCTAGTCCCATCCTGACTCTATCGTTAAAAGAACTAATTCTTGAAAGGAGTGTGGGGAGGAGGTAACAACCCCTTGCCCCCATATTTTCCATTCCGAGCAGCCAGGATCATGCCTCAAACTAGACCTTAGAGAAGAATTACAGTCAGTTTTAAAGAAGACTGGTACATTTCAATAATGGAAAGGGACTGGAAAATTTGGACTTTACCCAAGATGTCTACAGTTTCAACAAAGTAGAGTTAAAATCAAAGATTGGGAAAAACTAAACCCATTTCATGTGTATTTGGAGCTGAGAATGCTTAATAAACCAATTATACAAGGTAAAAAGAAAATATATGCTAGCTAATAGTAATGTGTGCATATATGCTTCTTCCAGTTTACATAGTACTTTATTTTTAAAGAAGCTTTAGATTACATGACTGTTACATTGAAAATATAGGAGATTCCCACATACCCCACCCCTCGTCCCCCCCCCTCACATCTCCCCCTATTAACATCTTACGTGAGTATGTTACATTTGTTACAATTGATAAACAAATGTTGAAGCATTGCTACTAACCATGGTCTACATTATGGTTTACATTTTGCACCGTACACTTTTATAGGTTTTGACAAAATGTATAATGACCTGTAACCATCATTGCAAGATCATGCAGAACAATTCCAATGTCCTAAAAATACCTTATGTTCCATTTATTCTTCCCTACCCCTCCCCTTGGGACCTATGGGAGTTTCAATTTTTGAAGAATAAGGGTCATAGTTATATGCATTAATATTGAGGGTTTGATATATTGGTCTGTTTTCTTTTATTAGGCACTGCCTATGTTCTCAAGAGATTCTTGCCTCTCTAATTGAGAACACAGAAGGACTCCTCAGGATTGGAGTTTAATATTTTCTTGTTTATTGTGTGGGCTCCACCCACTGAGATAACACACTATGATAAGATGAACTTGTTCGTATTCCCTAGAAGCATGCCCCAGGTGTACCCTTCCCCACATACCCCCTACCCCTGACGCCCTGCACCAGTAATTCTCCCTGCCATATTTGCCAAAAGATCGTTCCTACCATTGGAGTTTTAATCACAGACCTACAAATCCCTAGAGTTCACTTGTTCCTTCCTCTGGCCCTCCCCCCAGTTCCATGGATAGTCCAGCCCAACACCCCCGCCCTACTCACCCTCATATTCCAGCACCATCAAACCCAATCACATCCCTGCACGACTATCACCCCCATCCACTGCCCAACCACCCCCTTCTACCTTATCATAGGTTTTGCCCATATTGAGCATTGGCTCACCACACTCTACTTCCTTTCTGACTCCTGTACACATATCTTCCAGACTATATCTCCACGACTTTGCTCAATTTGCTTAGGTCATATTAGTGAGGCCATGTAATATTTGTCCTTCAGTGACTGGCTTACTTCACTCAACATAAGGCCTAAAAGATTGATCAATGTTGTCCCATGTGTTAAAATTGCATTCCTCCTTGGAGCTGACTAATATTCCATTGTATGTATATTCCACAGTTTGCTTATCTATTCCTCTGTTGATGGACACTTGGGTTGCTTCCAACTTTTGGCAATAGTTGGATAATGCTGCTATGAACATTGGTGTGAATATTTCTGTTCATGTCCCTACCTTCAATTCTTCTGGGTATATACCCAGCAGTTGGATTGCTGGATCATATGGCAGTTCTATAGTTCACTTCCTGAAGAACTGCCAAACTGTCCTCTACAATGGCTGCACCAGTCTACATTCCCACCAGCAGTAGTTATGAGGGTTTCCTTTCCTTCACATCCTCTACAATACTTGTAAGTCCTCTGTTTTTTCAATAGCCACTAGTCTAATAGGAGTAAGATGATAACTCATTGTAGTTTTGATCTGCATTTCCCTAATAGCTAGTGTTGTGGAATATCTTTCCATGTGCTTTATATATATATATATTTTAAAAGATGCTTATATTACATAAATGTTACACAAAAATTACAGGGATTCCCATGATATCCACCTCCCATACCTCCCATAACATCTCACATAAAACATCTTTCATTAGTGTGACACATCACCTGCAATGGATATACAAATCCTGGGGCTTTGCCACTAAGTATAGACCACAGTTCACATCGTAGACCACACTCTCTCCCACACAGTTCTGCATGGTATATGCTGATGTAAAATGGCCTATACCCGTCACCACAACATCACTCAGGACAACCCCCAAGTCCTGAAAAAGCCCCTGTATTACAACTGCCCTTCCCCTCCATGCCCTGAAAGCGTCTAGTGGCCACTGGCTCCACCTCACTGTTATAATTTCTTCCGTTACTTGAGTCACAATATGTCTACAACAGAATACCATTAAGTCCACTCTAGTCCATAGCTCTTCCCCCAATCCTGAGGGGACTGGAATGGTGATGTCCACTCCACCTCCAAGTGAGAGTGGGCTTATATCCCATGGATACGGTGGATGGGATTATCCTGCCTTCAGCTGCAGGCCCTCTCCATTCCCTGGGATGGACATTGTCCATCATCGTCTCCTCACCAGGTGACTTGGGTGAGTCCATTGAGCTGTAGAGTAGGAGTTGCAGCTCCACCGAGATTCCAGACACAGCTGGCACATAGGCAGGCCAGAGGCTCCAGTCCCTGGAAGTACACCTACAAACTCCAGCCTCACATATAGGTTTGAATAGAAGGGACTGATGGACCATGTGCAGGGAGGACTTATTTGAGTCCAACTCTGTCACTCTCAGGAGCACAGATTCCAAAGTAGAGTCCACTGATAAGATATCAATCGCCGGGGCTATCCCCCCTTATGTAGGACCTGGGTGTCTCCAGAGCCCTCAGGAACCCCTCTGTGTGGGGTGATATCCACATTGGTGTTTTGTGAGATCCTACTGAGGTGTGCGTAATCATTACCTCTGGGATGATTTCCCGACTCTCTTTGAAGTCTCTTAGCCACATGAACTCATTTGTCTTTACTTTCCCCCCTTTTATTCAAGGTGTTTTTCCCCAGTCCTGTTTCCAGTTGGCACTTGGTATTAATCCCTCGTTGCCAGGGAGGCTCATCCTTGGGAGTCATGTCCCATGTTGGGGGGAAGGTAATGCATTCATATGCTGAGTTTGGCTTAGAGAGAGGCCACATTTGAGCTACAAGGAGGCTCTCAGATGGCAGCCCTTAGGCATCCCATAACAGTAGGCCAAGTTTCAATTACAAGAGCAAAGACTCATAAGGCTAGTCATCAATAAGAAGAACCCAACAGTGGGCTTCCTCTTTTGCCAGACACTGCCCCTGCACTCAGGGGACTGTTGCTGCTCCCTTGGAGAATGTGGCAGAGCTCTCCAGGCTAGGAATTGAGTATTCCCTCAATTATTGAGTATTGTCTACCCACTGTGACCATGCCCCATCCCTTGACCATTTGAACAATTTATATATCTTTCATGTATATTCAGATGAACTTCCTCCCATGAATCCCCCATCCAGACCCCACCCCCCACCAATGGTCCTCTGCAGCCCCCATTGTAACCCTTCTGTGATCTAAACGTTCCTTGAAGATGAAGCCCATATAATAACCAAATACAATTAATAGGAAAATGAAATAATGATAAGCTTAAATGCAAGAGATAAAATACAAGGAAACTCAGAAAAAAAAGAACTAAAAATAGAATATTATTAATGGATTGGGACATTCAAAAAATGAAAATGGGAAAAAACAAAAAAAATTTTTTTAAATTATTTTTTTAAAATTTTTCTCCTTTTATCACTGCATTATCGGATGTCCAGTATGTACCGTGACACCTACCTCCCTCTCATTCCCCAGTGTCTCCCAACTTTTAATTTCGTTTTCAAAGGAGATTTAGGTCACAGCAAAGTCACACACTGAATACTAGAGACTCCCATGTACCCAACCTCCCTCCCCCTTCCCCACCCCATATTAAAATCTTTTTTTTTTTTTAAGGTAGCATTGTTATAACTGTTATACAGATAGTGAGACATAGCTACTAAACATTACCAATGGTTTACAGTATAGTTTACAATTTAGATGGTACAATTTAATAATTTTTGATGATATTTACCATGTCCTTTGTTCATTACGGTAAGGTAATGAAAAACATTTCCCATGACCACTAAATATCCCATTTGATCTTTTCTGTTCCTTCCTCCCCATCCCCCTGGGGCATATGACACTCCCCTGTCTTGACTCATGGGATGACAAGATTCATAGTTACATGCCATGGATATTCTAACATGCCCTTCCTAATCTACCCACCTGTTAACCCTGCACCACCAAACCCAGTAATATCACTACCCACCTGTCCTATCCTTCCATATGCAACTATACTCTATCACTTTACCATAGATTATATCCATATGGGTGATGGCTCACAGCCTACTCTTCTCCCTCTCTCCCGTGTTGACCTATCTTTCAGACAGTTGTTCTCAGAGACTGCTCACTTTCCTCAATTCAAATCAGTGAGGTCATATACTGTTCATCCTTCAATACCTGGCTTGCTTCACTCAACATAAGGTCTTCAAGATTCATCCATGTTATTCCATTTGTTAGCACTTTATTCCTTCTTACAGCTGAGAAATATTCCATTGTATGTATGTACCACATTTTGCTTATCCATTCATCTGTTGATGGACACTGGTGCTGATTACAGCTTTTGGCAATTGTGAACAATGCCACTATGAACATTGGTGTGCATATATCTGTTTGTGTCTTTGCTTTCAATTCTTCTGGGTGTATACCCAGCAGTGGAATGACTGGATCATACAGAAGATCTATTGTTAGTTTTTTGAGGAATCACCAAACTGACCTCCACAGTGGATGGACCATTCCACAATCCCACCAGCAGTGGATGAGGGTTCCAATTCCTCCACATCCTCTCTAACACTTATATTCTGCTGTTTTTTTAATAGCTGCAATTCTGATGGGTGTAAGATAGTATCTCATTGTGGTTTTGATTTGGATTTCCCTAATAGCTAGTGATGTCGAGCATTTTTTCATGTACTTTTTAGCCATTTGTATTTCTTCCTTCATCTTTTCAGGTCACTTGCCCATTTTTAAAATGGGTTGTTTGTCTTTTTATTTTCGAGGTGTAGGATTTCTTTATATATGCAGGATATTAGGCTCTTATCAGATATATGCCAAATATTTTCTTCCATTGAGTAGGCTGCCTTTTTATTTTCTGAATAACATCCTTTGAGGTGCAGTTTTTAATTTTGATGAGATGCCATTTATCTATTTTTTCTCTTGCTGCTCGTGCTTTGGCTGTGAAGTTCATGAAAACATTTCCTATTACAACGTCCTGTAGATGCTTCCCTACATTATCTTCCAAGGTCTTTATGGTTTTGGCTCTTATATTTAGATTTTTGATCCACATTGAGTTGATTTTTGTGTAAGGTGTGAGATGGTATTCTTCTCTCATTCTTTTGGATATGGATATCCATTTCTCCAAGCACCACTTGTTAAAGAGGCCATTCTCTCCCAACTGAGTGGTCTTGGTGGCCTTGTCGAATATCAGATGACTGTATATTCGAGGATTTATATCAGAGCTCTCAATTCAGCGCCATTGGTCAGTAGGTCTATCCTTGTGCCAATATCATGCAGTTTTGATCACTGTAGCTTTGTAGTATGTTTTAAAGTCAGGTAGTGTGATACCTCCAACTTCATTTTTCTTTTTCAATATGTCTTTGACAATTTGAGGCCTCTTACCTCTCCAAATATATTTTGTGGTTAGTTTTTCCAGTTCCTTAAAAAATACAGCGTAGATTTTTATTGGGATTGCATTAAATCTTTAGATTAGTTTGGGTAGGATAGGCATCTTGATGATGTTTAGTCTTCCTATCCATGAACAGGGAATATTCTTCCATTTATTTAAGTCTTCTTTGATTTCCTTTAACTGTGTTGTATAGTTTTCTGTATATAAGTCCTTTACATCTTTAGTTAAATTTATTCCTAGGTATTTGATTCTTTTAGTTACTATTGTAAATGGTATTTTTTTTCTTGGTTTTCTCCTCTGAAATTGCTCGTTATTGGTGTACAGAAAAGCTACTGATTTTTGAGCATTGATCTTATAGCCTGTGACGCCATTGAACTCCTTTATAAGTTTTAGAAGCTTTGTTATAGATTTCTCAGGGCTTTCTACATATATAGGATCATGTCATCTGCACATAATGAAATTTTTACTTTTTCCTTTCCAATTTGCATGCCTTTTATATCTTTTTCTTCCCTCAGCGCTCGAGCAAGTACTTCTAAGACAATGTTAAATAGGAGTGGTGATGGTGGGCATCTTGTCTTCTTCCTGATCTCAGAGGGAAGGCTTTTAGGATTGCACCATTGAAGATGATGTTAGCTTTGGGTTTTTCATATACACCCTTTATCATATTCAGAAACTTCTATTCCTACCTTTTGCAGTGTTTTTGTCAGGAAAGGATGCTGTATTTTGTCTAATGCTTTTTCTGCATCTATAGAGATGATCATATGATTTTTTTTTCTTTCAATCTGTTTATGTGGTGTATTACATTGATTGATTTTCTTATATTGAATCATGCTTGCATACCCAGGATGAAACCCACTTGGTGATGGTGTATAATCCTTTTGATATGTTGTTGAATGTGATTAGCAAGTATTTTGTTGAGGATTTTAGCATCTAGGTTCATTCAAGAAATTGGTCTGTAATTTTCCTTTCTTGTGGTATCTTTGTTTGGTTTTGGTATTAGGGTAATGTTGGCATCATAAAATGAGTTAGGCAATATTCCTTCTACTTCTATTTTTTGGAAGAGCTTAAGCAGAATTGGTGTTAGCTCTTCCCGGAATGTTTGGTAGAATTCAGCTGTGAAGCCATATGGTTCTGGGCTCTTCTTAGTTGGGAGGTTTTTGATGACTGTGTCTATCTCTTTACTTGTAATTGGAGTGTTGAGTTCATCGATTTCTTCTTTCATCAATGCAGGCTGTTTGTGAGTTTCTAGAAACTTGTTCATTTCCTCTAAATTATCATTCTTGTTGGCATATAATTTTTCAAAGTATCCTCTTATGATACTCTTTATTTCTGTGGGGTCAGTAGTGATATCCCCTTGCTCATTCCTTATTTTGTGTATTTGCATCTGTTCTCTCTTTTTCTTTGTCAGTCTGGCAAAGGGTTTGACAATTTTATTGATATTCTCAAAGAACCAGCTTTTGGTTTTGTTTATTGTTTCTAGTGCTTTCTTATTCTCTATTTCATTTAGTTCTGCTCTAATCTTTGTTATTTCCTTCTTTCTAATTCCTTTTGGTTTAGTTTGTTGTTGTTTTTCCAATTCATCCAAGTGTGCAGTTAGGTCTTCAATTTTAGCTCTTTCTTCTTTTTTAATATATGTATTTATGGCTATGAACTTCCCTCAGGACTGCTTTCACTGCATCCCATAGGTTTTGATAGGTTGTGTTGTCGTTTTCATTAGTTTCAAGGTAGTTACTGATTTCTTTTGAAATTTCCTCCTTGACTCACTGTCTGAGAGTGTGTTGTTTAACTTCCATATCCTTGTGCCTAACCTGTTTCTCTGACCCTTAGTGATTTCCAATTTCATTCCGTTGTGATCAGAGAAATTACTTTGTATAATCTCAATCTTTCTGAATTCATTGAGAGTTGTTCTGTGGCCTAGCATGTGGTCTATCTTGGATTATAATCCATGTGCACTCGAGAAGAATGTAAATCCTGCTCTATTTGGGTGTAGTGTTCTGTATATGTCTATTAAGTCCAGATCCTCTAATGTATTGTTGAGAGCCTTTGTTTCTTTATTGATTCTCTGTCTAGATGTTCTATTTAATGATGGTAATGGTGTATTAAAGTCCCCCACTATAATTGTAGAGGCATTTATTTCTCCACTTAGTTTTTCCTGAGTTTGCCGCACGTATTTTGAGGCACCCCGATTAGGTGCATAAATGTTTATGATTGTTCTCTCTTCTTGAGAGATTTCCCCTTTTACTAATATATAGTGTCCATCTTTGTTTCTTACAATAATTTTGCATTTAAAGTCTATTTTGTCTGATATTAGAATAACTACTCCTGCCCTCTTTTGGCTATTGTTAGCTTGTAAAATTGTTTTCCAGCCATTCACTTTCAGCCTCCTTGAGTCCCTGGGTCAAAGGTGGGTTTCTTGTAGACAGCATATTGATGGATCATATTTCCTTATCCATTCTGCCAATCTGCATCTCTTATTGGTGAATTTAATCCATTAACATTCAGTGTTATTACTCGCAATGAATTTCTTACTTCAGCCATTTTTTCTTTGGGTTACTGTATGTCATATGTTGTTTTGTTTCTGTTTTTGTCTTTTTAGTTGTTTTTAAACTCTCCTCCAACTCTCTCTCCCCTGTTTTTTCCTTTCAACTTGTAGACCTTGCTTTAGTATTTCTTGAAGTGCAGGTTTCTCATTGACATACTCTCTTAATTTCTATTTATCTGTGAATTTTTTGAACTCTCCATTATTTTTGAATGCCAGTTTTGCTGGATAGAGAATTCGTGGCTGGAAGTGTTTTTTCTTTTAGTACTTTGACTATGTCATACCACTGTCTTCTTTCCTCCATGGTTTCAGATGAGAAATCAGCACTTAATCTTATTGTGCTTCCCTTGTATGTGATGGTTCTCTTTTCTCTTGCTGCCTTGAATATTTTCTGTTTGTCTTGAGTATTGGCCATTTTGATAAGTATATGTCTTGGAGTTGGCCTGTTGGGATTTACACTGTTTGGGGTGCGCTGTGCTTCCTGGATCTGCACATCCATCTCTCTCAATAGGGTTGGGAAGTTTTCAGCCATTATTTCCTTCAACACTCCTTCTGTTCCCTTTCCCTTATCTTCTCCTTCTGGGATGTCGATAATGCGTATGTTTGTGCGTTTTGTGTTGTCGGTTAATTCCCTGAGTCCATGCTGGATTTTTTCTATTTTTTTGTCTATCTGTTTTGCTATCTGTTTGATTTTAGATTGATTTTCTTCCACATCACTGATTCTTTCTTTTGCCTCTTCAAATCTGTTGTTATGTGAATCCTGCATCTGTTTGATTTCTTGTATTGTGCCATTGGTAACCAATATATCCGTTATCTTTTTGCGTATGTTTACAATTTCTTCAGTATTTTCTCCCAGTGTCTTCTTTATAGCCTTAATCCCTTCCTTCACTTCTTTAAGTTGGTCCATGATATTTATTTGGAAAGCTTTGATTAGTTGTTCGATGCTCTGCATCACTTCCTCGATTTTAGTTTGTTCATTGGACTGGTCCATGTTTTCCTTTTTCTCAATGTGGTTTGTAATTTTTTGCTGCCCTCTAGTCATCATTTTATCTTGATGGGTTTATTCAGTTGATTAGCTTCTCTTTCTGCTCTACAGTTTTATTTAGCTGGTGGTTCTGTGTGTGTGTTAAGTTTTCTCTTTGATGCTTTTTCTTCTTATTTTATTTCCTTGCTTCTTTCTATGTTCCCTTGAAGACAAAAGATTAGGGGCAGAGGAATTGAAAGATGTGAGAAATGAAGAAGGATAATAGTAATATTTATAACAAAGTTAAGGAGGAAAAGTGTTTCTTCTAGGGTCCTTGTGGATCCTCTGAGCCTGCTTGTGTTTATCAATCAATTTCCCTGCAGGGTTCTATCTGCAGGTTTTGAAGCAGCTTTTAGCTATTAAACTAAATTAAAAAGAAGAATTTATTTTTCATTTTTTAAAGTGACTGTCTCTTTTTTTTTTTGGTGAAATACAGGACCCAAAATAAGTCCTCTTCTAGACCACCCCCTTCACTGAGGGGACCCTAACTAGGCTCATGGAAACTAATCAAGCACTTCCCACTTCCTGGACTCCCCAAGGGAGCTGAAGCTCTGATGCTATTTAGTGCAAGACTATAAAAACGGCTGACTCCGCCCCTTGGAGCCGAGCCTCAGCGTCACTGGACTGCTGGGTAAACTAGGTTTCCTCAGCAGATTTGCCTCTCCCCTCAGCCTGGCACTGCTTCAAGTCAGCTTATCTGCTCCCCCACGCTATGAAAGGGTACAGGCAACCAAATCGACGGTAAAGAATCCCCTCTCTGCCTTCTGTCAGAACCCTCCCTCTCTCGGAGAGTGCTCCCTCTCCCTGGCTTGGTGGGGATTGGGGCTTATCCCTGGGCAGCTAGGTAAATCAACTCCCTCAGCAGATTTACCCCTCCCCTCTGCCGGGTGTTGATTCAATCCAGCTGTTTTGTTCACCCAAGCTGCAAGGGGTTCCAGGCAGCCAAATCCACAGAAAGGAAAACTCTCCCATCCCTTTGCCAGAGCCCTCCTACTCTCACCGGGCCCTGTCACCCAGTTGTCGGGCCAGGAGTTACGGCTTCCCCCCCCCCCCAAATGTGGGGCTCAGCCATCTGTGTTAACCACCACAGGCAGGCTTAAAACTCACGAATCGCTATCGATTAGTCCACACCGTCGATCTGCGCAGATAGATGTCCCAAGCTTCTTGCTCCGTGCGCCCACAGCACAGATCCCCGGGCAGGACCTTGTCCACAATCCACCATCCTCAGGGAGCTCTCAGAGAGTGCCCTCCTAAACCAATGCCATCTTGCCTCCTTCATGTGCTTTTTAACCACTGGTATTTCCTCTTTGGAAAAGTGTCTATTCAAATCTCTTGTCCATTTTTAAAAAGGGGTGTTTGCCTTTTTATTTTCAAGATGTAGGATTTCTTTATATATACTGGATATTAGGCCCTTATTGGTTAAATTGTTACCAAATATTTCCTCCCATTAAGTAGACTGCCTTTTCACTTTCTTGACAAATTTGGTTGAAGTACAAAAATGCTTAATTTTGAGGTGGTCCCATTTTATCTATTTTTTACTTTCATTGCTCATGCTTTCAGTCTAAAGTTTATGAAACCATTTCCTACTAAAAGATCTCACAGATGCTTCCCTACTTTATCTTCTAGGACAGGGGTTCTTAACCCGGGATCCATGGAAAGATTTCAGGGGGTCCATGAGCTTGAATTGAAAAAAAAAATCAACTTATTATCTTCATTTTCTCTGACGTCCAATGTTGAGTGTCATAAAACTATCTGCCACTACCTTCTCAGAAGATGTCCATGGTTTTCACCAGACTGGCAAAGGGGTCCATGGAACAGAAAAGGTTAAGAACCCCTGTTCTAGGAGCTTTATGGTCTTGGCTCTTATATTTAGATCTTTGATCCATCTTGAGTTAATTTTTGTATAGGTCATGAGATGGTGATGCTCTCTCATTGTTTTGGATATGGATATCCAGTTGTCTCAGCACCGTTTGTTGAAGAGGCCATTCTGTCCCACTTGAGTGGGCTTATTGAATATCTGTTGACTGTATATACAAGGATCTATATCACAACTCTCAATTTGGTTCCATTAGTCAATATATCTATCCTTGTGCCAATACCATGCTGTCATTTTGCAGTATACTTTAAAGTCAGGAAGCATGATTCCTCTAATTTTGTTTTTCTTTTTCAATATGTTTTTGGCTATTCAGGGCCCCTTGACCTTCCAAATAAATTTCATAATTAGCTTTTCCAATTCAGTAAAAAAAAAAAAAATGCTGCTGTAATTCTTATTGGGAGTGCATTAAATCTGTAAATCAATTTGGGTAGGACAGACATCTTAATGAAGTTTAGTATTCCAATCCATGAACATAGAATATTCTTCCATTTATTTAGTTCTTCTTTGATTTCCCTTAAAAATATTGCATAATTTTCTGTGTACAGGTCCTTTATATCTTTAGGTAACTTTATTCCTAGATATTTCATTCTTTTAGCTGCTATTGTAAATGGAATTTTTTTCTTAATTTCCTCCTCAGATCATCATTATTCATGTTCAGAAATGCTACTGATTTTTGAATGTTGATCTTACATCCTGCCACTTATTGAGCTCATTTATCAGCTCTAGAAGCTTTGTTGTAGATTTTTTGGGGCTTTCTATGTATAGGATCACATCATCTGCAAATAGTGAAATTTTAACTTCTTCCTTTCCAATTTGGATTCCTTTTATCTTTTTCTTGCCTAAGTATTTGAGCAAGTACTTTTAATACAGTGTTAAATAAGAGCAGTGACAGTGGCATCCTTGTCTTGTTCTAGATCTTGGAGGGAAAGCTTTTAGGATTTCACCATTAAATATGATGTTAGCTGAGGGTATTTTTATATACCCTTTGTCATGTTGAGGAAGTTTCCTTCTATTTCTATCTTTTGAAGTGTTTTTATCAGGAAAGGGTGCTGTATTTTGTCAAATGCTTTTTCTGCATCTATAGAGATGATCATGCAATTTTTTTCTTTCGATCAGTTAATGTGGTGTATTACATTGACTGATTTACTTATGTTGAACCATCTTTGCATACCAGGGATGAAACCCACTTGATCATGGTGTATAATTCATTTGATGTGTTGTTGAATATGATTAGCAAGTACTTTTACAAGGGTTTTAGCAACCAGGTTCAAAAGAGAGATAAAGTTTTATTTTCTTGTGGAATCTTCATGTGGCTTTGGTATTAGGGTGATGTTGGTGTCATAGAATGAGCTAGGCAATGTTCCCTCCACTGTGATTTTTTGGAAGAGTTTAAGCAGGATTGGTGTTAGTTCTTTCCAGAATAATTGGTAGAATTCACCTGTGAGGCCATCTGGTCCTCTGTCTTCTTAATTGGGTGATTTTTGATGACTAGTTCAATGTTGTTACTTGTAATTGGCCTGTTGAGTTAATCAATTTCTTCTTTCATCAATGTAGGCTGACTGTGTGTTTCTAGAAATTTATGCATTTCATCTAAGTTATCCATCTTGTTGGCATACAATTTTTCAAAGTATCCTCTCATGATACTCTTTATTTCTGTGGGATCAGTGGTGATATCACCTACCTCATTTTATTTTATTTTATTTTTATTCTTTTTTTTTATTTTGTTTTTTTTTTAATTTATTTATTGTAGTTTTTATTTTTTTATTTTTTTCATTTATTTATTATTTATTTATTTATTTATTTATTTATTTTTCTCATTTTAAATTATGTATATGCACCTTCTCTCTTTTTTCTTCGATTGTCTAGTTAAGGGTTTGTCAATTTCATTAATCTTTTCAAAGAACCAGCTTTTGGTTTTAATTTTTTCTATTTTTTTAAGTTAATTAATTAATTTATTCCCCCACTCCTCATTGTTTGCACTCTCTGTCTGCTCTCTGTGCCCACCTGCTGCGTGCTCTCCGTGTCTGCTTCTCCTCTTTTCAGAAGGCACCAGGAACTGAACCTGGGAACTCCCACATGTGAGAGAGGCACTCAGTAGCCTGAGCCACCTTAGCTCCCTGCTTTCATTGTATCTCTCATTGTCTTTCCTCTTTGTGTCTCCTTTGTTTCATCATCTTGTTGCATCAGCTTGCTGCACCTGCCCATTGCACCAGCTTGCTTTCTTGCTCATCTTCTCCAGGAGGCACCGGGAACCAAAACCGGGACCTCCCATGTGGTAGGTGGGAGCTCAATCACTTGAGCTACATCCGCTTCCCTCTATTGTTTTATTTTATTCTCATTTTCCTTTAGTTCTGCTCTAACCTTTGTTAATTTTTTCTTTCTTCTTGCTTCTGGGTTAGTTTGCTGTTCTTTATGTAGGACTTCCAGTTGTGCATTAGGTCTTTGACTTTAACTCTTTCTTCTTTTTTAATATAGGCATTTATGGCTATGAATTTCCCTCTCAACACTGCTTTTGCTGCACCCCATAGGTTTTGATACATTGTGCTGTCATTTTCATTCATTTCAAGGTAGTTACTGATTTCTTTTGCAATTTCCTCCTTGACCCACTGATTGTCTAAAAGTGGGTTGTTTAACTTCTACATCTTTATGTTTACTCTAGTTCTCTTCCCCTTATTAATTTCCAGCTTTATTCCATTGTGCTCAGAGAAATTACTTTGTATAATTTCAATCTTTCTAATTTGTTGAGACTTGTTCTGTGACCTAGAATGTGGTCTATCCTGGAGAATGAGCGATGTGCACTTGAGAAGAATGTATATCCTGCTGTATTTGGGTGTACTGTTGTATATATATCTATTAGGTCTAGATCCTCTAATGTATTATTCAAGGTCTCTGTTCCTTTTTTGACCGTCTCTCAAGAGAACCTGTCTAATCATTATAATGGTGTTTAAAGCCCCCAAATATAATTGTAGAGGCATCTATTTCTCCAATTAGTTTTTCCAATGTCTGCCTCATGTATTTTGGAGCATCTGGTTGGGTGCACAAATGTTTGTGATTGTTCTTTCTTCTTGAGAGACTACCCATTTTATTAATATATAGTGTCCTTCTTTGCCTCTTACAATAGTTTTGTAACTAAAGTCTATTTTGTCTGATATTTGTATAACTACTCCCACCCTTTTTTATTGCTTGCATGTAAAATCATTTGCCAACCATTCACTTGCAACCTCCTTACATCCCTGTGTCTAAGGTGAGTTTCTTGTCAACAGCATATATATGGGTCATATTTCCTTATCCATTCTGCCAATCTGAGTCTTTTGATTGGAGAGTTTAATCCATTAACACTTATTGTTATTACTGTCAAGGTGGTAATAACATTAGCCATTTTTTCTTTAAGTTTATATATGTCATATTTTGTTTTTATTTCTCTTTTTTCTTTTTAATTATTCTTACTGATGATCTTCCTTCCTACACTCTCCTCCAACCATCTCTCTCTTGTTTTTTCCTTTCAACTGGCAGAACTCCCTTTAGTGTTTCTTAAAGAGCAGGTTTCTTGCTGACAAACTCTCTTAATTTTTGTTTATCTGTGAATGTTTTGAACTCTCCCTCATTTTTGAATTTTTGAATGCCACCTGTGCTGGATACAGAATTCTTGGCTGGCATTTTTTTTTTTCTTTTAGCACCTTAACTATGCCATACCACTGCCTTCTTGCCTTCATGGTTTCGGATGAGAAATCAGCACTTAGTCTTATCGAGCTTCCCTTGTATGTGATGGATCTCTTTTCTTTTGCTGCTTTCAGTATTCTCTCTTTGTCTTGACTGTTTGATAATTTGTTAAGTATATGTCTCAGGGTAGGCATGCTAGGATTTATACTGTTTGGAGTGCACTGCACTTCCTGGACATGTACATCTATGTCTCAAAAAAGTTGGGAAATTTTCAGTCATTATTTCCTCCAACACTGCTTCTGCCCTCTTTCCCTTCTCTTCTCCCTCTGGAGTGCCTATCACATATGTTTGTGTTTTCAAGTTGTCCTTCAATTCCCTGAGTCCCTGCTGAGTTTTTTCTATCTTTTAATCTGCCTGTTCTACTATCCGTGTGATTTCAGATGTACTATCTTTGACGTCACTAATTCCTTCCTCTGCCTGTTCAAATCTGCTGTTATGGGCTTTCAGCATATATTTTATTTCTTGCATTGTGCCATTCATCACCATCAGATCCTTTATCTTTTTATGCATGTTTACAGTTTCTTCTGTATGTTCCTACAGTGTCTTCTTAATATCCTTTATCTCTTCCTTCACTTCATTTTATTGATTCGTGATATTTGTTTGGACATCCTTGATTACTTGTTTCATGTTCTGCATCTCCTCCTGTTTTTGAATTTGTTCATTAGACTTAGCCATGTCTTCCTGTTTCTTAGTAAGGCTTGTAATTTTTGCTGTTGTCTAGGCATCTGTTTATCTTGATGGGCTTTGTTTTAGTCAGCCAAAGGGGTGCTAATATGAAATACCAAAAATGGGTTGGTCCTTATAAAGGGTATTTATTTGGGGTAGAAGTCCACAGATACCAGGCTATAAAGCGTTAAGTTTCTTCTCTCACCACAGTCCTTTGCCACATGTTAGAGCAAGACAGCTGCTGGCGTTTGCCAGGGTTCAGGCTTCTGGGTTCCTCTCTTCCCGGGTCTGCGTTTCTCTCCGGGCTTAGCTCCTGTTTCTTCCACAAGGTCAGCTGTAGACGATCAGGCTAATGGCTTGCTTCTCTTCTCCTGGGGCCTTCTTTCCAACATCAAAACTGCTTCTCAAAAGACTGCTTTAACTCTGTTCTTTGCCTTGCCTTTTTATATTCGATTCCCCACCCACCAAGGGGTGGGGCTCAATGCCCCAATCCTAACTTAATCATGCCCAGATTAACAGATCAGTTTACAAGCATGATTCAATTATAGTTTTGGAATTCATAATTACATCAAACTGACACAGGCTTATTCAGATGGTTAACTTCTCTTTCTACTTTAGGGTCTTATTTTGTTTTGTTTTGTGTTAAGGTTTCTCTTTGACACTTGGTTCCACTTAGTCTATATCCTTGTAGTCGTCCTTGATTCTGGTTTTTGTTTGGCCTCTTTTCTTTCTGTCCCTCTCCCTCCTGGATGATGCACAACACTCTCCTGGTCTGCTGATCTCCAAAGCAGCTCCCTCATATAGCTTTTTGCCCTTCATCTTTTGTTTCTCTGAGACACTTGAGCCCTGCCTAACTACTCCAATGCCATCTTCCCAGAAGTCTCTATATAGTATCTTTAAAAATATCATCTCATTTAATTCTTATAACAATCCCATGAAATACCTATTTATATCCCTATTTTTAAAAGATGGGGACATTGAGTGTCAGAATGTTTAAGTAACTTCCCTAAGGTCCGAAAGTTGCAGACCTAGGACCAAATCTGGTTTGTGGACTGTAAATCACAAGCTTTTTCCCCCCTACTATATTAGGTTTTGTATGTTAATCATCCCAAAGCAAACCTCTGAAATAATGGAGTCTATTCTCTAACTGTTGGAAAGGACTAGTCCTACATTCTCCAGAACATTTTTAAGAAACCCAGATGATAACATTACTTATTACCACCACAAGACAACAGTTTTTTTTTTCTTAAACCCTTATTTTGACTGTTTATATGCATTTCTCACCTAACTTTTTTCATATACTAATGCAAAATTCCTGGATAGGTGAGTTTTCCTTGTCCTCACCTTCCTGTCTCCTCCATGTTATCCACAATCAAACACCTCAGATACATAATAGGAAATGAATATATGTGTTTTGAATATATTCATGAAGGATTAATGAAAAAATAGCTACAAAACTAACGAGCAGCATATATTAACTTTCACCCTACCATTTCATCCAAGCAAGCTTCTACTTAGTATCCAGCATATTTTAAGTGCTCTGCAAATATTTGTTGAAAGAATTTATAAATGAGTCATGAATTAAAAAGAGAAATATATCCTTTAAGGATTTCCCCAGATGAAATCAACATTATTTTCATTTTCAATAGCAGAAGTTCATATTTTTCATCCTCTGGGAAAGGAAACATATAATTTATTGAAAAATAAAATAATGTTATTTTCATGGGTGAAGAGTCCATGCCCTCTTCCACTAGCTTTTACTAGTCAAAAAGTTCTCCCCTAAAGCTTACATAACATTTCTTCATGTGAATTAAGCCATTTCATTTTGTTGCTTTTTAGCCAAAATATGAAGGAAAGGCTTGTTGGTCAGAATCTTTTTACTTCTTTAATTCAGACTAAACTAGTCTCTACTTAGGGTAAGTTCAGCTACAAGTAATAGAAACTCAACTCTGATTTAACAATGAGGAAATTATTTCATGAAACTGGCAATTGAGAGGAATGGCAAGCTTCAAGCTTGGTTGATTCAGCAACTCAATTTTGTCATTAAGGACCTGTTTTTTGTTTGCTTTCTTTTTTGTCTCTGCTCAGATGGCCACATCCCAAGCTTAATTCCAAATTGGGATTTCCTCATGGCAATCAAAATTAAAGGCACAGACATTACAATGGGCACAGACCTTTTGGATACTGTGCCAGCCCCTTTCCCCTATGACGTTTTCTCCCTCTACTTCCTCCTCCCCTTCACTCACTCTGCCCCAGGTACACTGATCTTTATGCCATGCCTTTGCTCAGGGCCTTAAATCTAGCCTGGAACGCTCTTCCCCCACATATCCATTTGACTAATTTCATCAAATCCTTTTACAAATCTCATAGACTTACTCTGACTACTTTATTTGACTAAGCAATCTACCTACAACCCCAACACTGAGCACTCTCAATCTCTGCTCTCCCTTCCTTTTGTTTTACATGGTACTCATCACCTTCTAATTTATTATATAGTTTATCTATCTGTTGCAACTATATTGATTATTGTCTGTCTCATCTGATAGAATGTAAACTCCACAAGGGCAAGACTTTTTCTTTTATTCATAAGCATATCCCAGGCACCTAGAACAGTCCTTAGGAATAATAGGTACTCAATTAAATATTAGTTGAATATTGTTAACTGAATGTTTATAAAATGGCTGCCAATTGTAATTAAGTTTATAAGCTTCCTTGTTTGTTCATTTACAGGAGAAAAACTGACTTCTCTTGTACTGAAGGTCTCTTTAGAACAAGGTTCTTTATAATAAGGAAGTTCTATCCAGGAAAGCCCCAACAAAGCTCTGCTTAAATCACATTGGCTAAAAATTAGATCACATGCGCTTTCTTGAACAACTCTAAGGCAAGGAAAATGAAATTACTAACATTGACTTAAACTAATCAGAACCTACTTCTGGAGTTAGGGACAGATTGAACTCATCACATAGACTCTGTGAGGGATAGAGGAATACCTGTACAAAATTCAGATTTTCTAAAAAGAAGGAGAGAAATGATACCAGTTGGGTAATCAACTATGCCAATTACGATTCCCATAACGGATACTTAACAATTCTTTCTCTCATATTCCTTATTTCTATTATAATTATTCAGAATGTAAACCTCAGAATTATTTGTTGTTCCACTACTTCTCAGCCCTGGCTGCATGTTAGAATCACCTGTGGAATTTTCAAAACTCCCAATGCCCAGGCGCTACCTCAGACCAATTAAATTAGGACTTGGGGTAGTGGGACAGAGTTGAGAGAAAGCTTCTCAGGTAGGCTTTAAGTCACTGATCTCCTTTCTTTTCATCAAAAAACCATATCCAGTCAGATACTGAGTCATCTTGGTTTTATCCTCTATAGGTAAAATCTGACACTGCAAGTCTCTTTCCTTCTTGCCATACATTTTTGCCTGGGCTCCTGAAAGAGACTCCAAACTATTCTTCCTAGATTGATCACCTTCGCAGGAAGGTCAACTCCAATAAAACTCCAACTCCAATAAAACTCCAACTTACTGCAAGATTTATTTGACTAAAATCCAAATCTGTTCATATCATTTTCCTTCTGCAAATCCTCCAGTAATTTCTATTATCCTAAGGATATTGTCAAACCCTCCTAACATGGCTCATGAGAATCATCCTGAGGTAATTTCTGCTTACCATTTCAGATTCTCCTCTGGTCATTCTTATTTCTCTTACCTGCACCTCGATTTGTTTGTACTGAAGTACTTTCAGCTGCTTGAATAAGCCTTATTCACACTTATCTTCAGACCTTTTCACATAATTTACCTAACTACTCTTCCTCTTTCAGGGGTAACTTAGAATTCAGTTCCTCCAAAGGGCCTTCTCTATACCACCAGAAGGCCTTCTCTCTACCTTAAATCCCTTTCCCACATGCTTCTGTAGTACCTTGCACTTCCCCTACCAGAGCCTTAAGACATTTTTTTAAAGATTTATTTTTATTTATTTATTTCTACCCCCCTTGTTGTTTGCACTTGCTGTCTGCTCTCTGTGTCTGTTCATTGCATGCTTGTCTTCTTTTTAGGAAGCACCAGGAACCAAACCCGGGACTTCCCATGTGGGAGGGAGGTGTCCAATAGCTTGAGCCACCTCTGTTCCTGTTCTCATTGTGTTTACTTGTTGTATCTCCTTGTTGTGTCATCTCGTTGCATCAGCTCGCCACACCAGCCCATTGCAACAGCTCGCTCTCTTGCTCTTCAGGCACCAGGAACCGAACTAGGACCTCCCATGTGGTAGGCAGCTGCTCAACTGCTTGAGCCACATCTGCTTTCTGCCTTGAAACATTTTTATTTGTTAGTATCCCTATACTAAAACTTTAGCTTCATGAGAGCAGGAACTATGCACTCTTGTTGAAAGAGTCATGCCCAATTGAACATAGAATGCTTCACACATAAATACATTTTAGTAAACATTTAGTGACTATTTTAAAATATATACTTATGATTCAAGATATCCCGTCTGCTTTGTTTCTCTTTCTAAAAATTATTGAAAAGTCAGTATTCCTTTAGGTCCATATCCAATTCCAGCTTCCTTAGGAAGTCTTTCCAGATCCTTCCCAGGCTCCCATAATGTGTGCCATTATCATGGCAATAATCACTACTTGCATTGCATCATATTTTCCATGTAATTGTTTGGCTCTTTACTAGGTTTTTAAGCTCCTGTAAGGCAGGTGTGCCCCCTGAGTCACCCAACCACCCCATTTAAAAAAAAAAATATCTACGCTCCTTTGCCTCCAAGGTTTGCTAAAATGAGTAAGATGTAATTTTGACATTGCACTACATCCCATACAAGTATGTATAGTTAGTAAGTGGTAGAAGTAGGATTTGAATACAGGAAGACTGCCTCCAGAAAGTGAATTTGTAACCACAATCTGTATATTTCAGGAGTGAAGCATAGACCTTAGCTTAGGGTTACATATAATGTGAATGAGCAACCAACCTTTGTTGTTGGGTCCATTTGTTACTAGTGTAACTTAGCTTAAGTTCATTAACACAGCTTCATTTTGGTTTTTTTGTTGTGGTGGTGGTTGTTGATTTTAGTTTTAAGGTGGTTTTGGCTTTTGCATAAGTGGTAAATTCTTAGTACATAGTTATATAATTGAACTTAAAATTCATTTCATTTATGTATTTATTTTGCAATAATAAAAGGATTTTCTTATAAGGCAGTTTTTGCTGTCTTTAGAGTTAAAAATACAAGAAAGCAGCAAATATGGTAGAGTTTTGAATTTTTTTTTTTTCATATGGGGATAAGCACTTTCTCATCCATAAGGATTTTCTGGGGCAGCCTTCTCACCAACTGTCTGACTCCCATGCTTTATAACTAGTTAATGCACTCACAACTATAAATTGTTCACTGGGGAGCAAGCAGTTTTATATATGAGAGAGTTTTAAAGTTATGTCAGAAAGTTCACACCTTTATTCTTGGATTGACATTGAACTTGAAGTTTTGCTGTCTTCTAATACAAAGAAAAGCCGACTTGAGTCAAAAAGGTAATTGCCATAGAATGTGCTAAGAACCTCTTCAGTTTTTATCTGTACGGTCACTGGTGCTAACTTATTCTGCTAATTACTGTCAGAACGCAATGCCCTACTCTTCAGCCATCCTGGGAAAGACTGACATATTTCTTGTCTCAGGTTCACAATAGCCTTTAGAACAAAGCTTATTGATCCCTCTTGAAATGAATCTGACATAGAAATATATGGTCATAAATAGATGCTTTAAGCTCTATAGACACAGGCAGTTCTCAAACACCGTTAGTGGCATTGTAGCTAGTCTACAGCAAAAGTTCTTTTAACATTACTGGTAGGTGAAAGTTCCTATGGTATTTTGCTTATTTGTTGACATCATTCTATCTCTTTGACAATGAATACCTATATGGCTTAATTATTTCTTTTGTGAAAATCTGGCTCTCTCTACTTCCTTCTTACGTTTCTTAAATTTCTTTATTTCTAGCAGAAATGTGCTCTAGATATAGTTTGCTAAGATTTAATCTAACTTGAATACCTCTTCCTGGGTATAATCAGCAATGGCGAGGATAGAATAGGTGCACACTTCTCTTAAAAAAGTTTTCACTGTGATATTTCACTCTTTGGTTTTATTGGACTTAAAAATGATATATTCTTACTCAGGGTTAAGTATAAAAAACATCTGAAGTAAAATACTAATTAATTTTTGGGGTGACTATTATTGTATATTATCCAAAAGTCAGCTCTCTATTTGTGCAAATAATTAAGAAGTGACTACATGTAATATCAGTAAATAGGAGCTATGCTATGGAGAATAGAAGTTTTATATGGGGTTGAGATAGATGTAGAGGTTACAATATTGTAACTAAAATGAAGATGCTGGGAAGTGAATGTGGCTTAAGTGATTGGGCTCCTATCTACCATATAGGAGGTCCAGGGTTTGATTCCCGGGGCCTCCTGGTGAAAAGCAAGCCGGCCCACGTGGCGAACTGGCCCACACAGAGTGCTAGCCCATGCAGGAGTGCTAGCCCACATGGAGTGCTGGCCCGCACAGGAGAGTTGGTGCAGCAAGATAATGCAACAAAAAGAGACAGAAGAGAGACAATGAGAGATGAAGTAAATAAGGGAGCTGAGGTGGCACAAGAGGTTGAGCAGCTTCTCTCTAGTCTGGAAGGACCCAGGATTGGTTCCCGGTGCCACCTAAAGAGGAGACTAGCAGACACAGAAGAACACAAAGAGCGCAGACAGCCAGCACAAAACAATGGGTGGGGTGTAGAAGTAAATAAATAAATCTTTAAAAAAAAAACAAAAAGATGCTGTCAGAGATAATGTCATAGAAATTGCTTTGTTATTGTTTTTATCAGGAAGAATACCTGTGTTACTGAGCAAGCCTTTAAAAGTCATGGAATCAAGACATGTCCTCCACTTCCCAGCCCTGTTTTCTAATGTCAGAACACAAACCTCACAAAAATTACATTAAGACCCTGCCTAACACTCCCAGGCTGGGTTAGGCTTAACTTTCCTGGGCTTCCACAGCCCCTTTGCTAAGAAATTTATTAACCACATGTTAATTGTCTAGTTATCAATCTCCATTAAATTCTCTGTTCCTTCAGGAGAGGGATTTATAAGCTCTTTGTATACCAGGTGGTTAGCTTAGTAGGGGAATAATAGATGTGTGTAAATTAATAAATACAAGAAGGAGAGCTTTGGCCAGGGCCTCTGTACTGCTTGTAAACTTGATTCTCAGTCAATTCCCTCATCAATTTTATTTTGATTTTTCTATGAAATCGCCACCTTTTCTGCTATCTACAAGCTTCCAATTGCATTGCCCATCTCCTTTTTTAGCAGATAATTTATTCTTTCACTTTGTTTTTCCTTCTCATTTCAGATCCCCTTTCAAAATTTTGCTTTGCTTCCCTTTCTCATTCCCTTCTAGGTGCTTGACTTGTCTTCTTTTTTTTTTATTTTTATTTTTATTTTTTTTTAATTAAAAAAAATTTTTTTTTTTATTGTGGGTAAAAATCAAAATTTTCACAATACATACCAACATTTGCAAAATGATATATAAATATATATGCATATATGTGCATTTGCTTACAAAAATGTTATTTATGTATATATATAAATATATTTTAAGAGGTGCTTAGATTACCCAAAATATTACACGGAACCCACTGGGATTCCCATGTTGCCCACTCCCACACCTCCCACCACATCCCACACAAACATCTCCCACAAGTGTGGCCCACCACCCTCAATGGACTTACACATCCTGGGGCCTTGCCACCAACCTTAGACCACAGTTCACATTATAGACCACACTCTCTCCCACACAGTTGTCTTCTTTTCTAAAACTAACTTCTCCCTTGGAAGTCTTGATCCTATGCCTTTCTATCATGTGATCATATCTTGTCAGTTATATCCTCTCCTTCTTACATTCATAGTCATTCTTCAAACCCCATGGGATTTAATTTTGCCTCCATCAATGACACTTTTCTATCAAAAGTCATTAATGAGGGAAGCGGCTGTGGCTCAATCAGTAGGGCTCCCGTTTACCATATGGGAGGCCCCGGGTTCGGTTCCCGAGGCCTCCTGGTGAAGGCAAGCCCGCCTGCACGGCGTGGTTAGCTGACCCAGCGAGCACAAGCAGCAAGGGGGGGATAAATGAATGAATAAATAAAAAAATCTAAAAAAAAAACAAAAAGCAAAAACAAAAAAAAAAACAAAAGTCATTAATGAGGGGAGCTGATGTGGCTCTGTGGTTGAGTGCCGGCTTCCCACATATGAGGTTCCAGGTTCAATCCTCAGCCCCGGTACCTAAAAAAAAATCTCTGAGGACCTAGCAGGGACAGTCTCAATGGAAATAAAGGTCATTGTCTTACTTTAAAAAAGTCTTTAATACCTCACAATTACCTAATCCAGTGACAGCACATCAGCATCCATCCTACTCAAACTCTTAGGGGTATCTCTTTTACAGTGTCCTGCTTCTTCAGGCTTGGTATTTGTCCCTGGATCAGTTCGACTACTGAAACCTGGCTTCCAGGAAATTGGGTCTTTGAGATTTCGGTCTTAAATTTACCCCACCAATCCCTCTCACTTGAAAATAGTCTATTAGGATGCATTAGCTGACTTCTTGAAAGCCATGGCTCAGCCCATCCTGCTGACCAGCATTGGTTGGCCTGCTATTACTTATGTTAATGAGGAGTAGATTCAGACAGTTCTCTCTTTCAGATGTTGGCTTCTCTTATCTGCATTATATCGAGACACTGGAATAATATTCCTGGAGCCTGGCTGTGATTATGTCTCTCCTCTGCTCAAAATATCTGATAATTCTCTATTAAATAGAAAAGAAGTTCGAACTCCTGTGCAATGCATGAAAAGCCCTCTACAATTGGGTTGAAGTCTTTATTTCTCTTTACACCCCACTCCACACAATATATATCATGACACTGACCATCTACCCCAGGCAGGTTTCGAATATGGTCTGTGCTTTTTAAAATTATTTGCCTTTGCTCCAGCTTCTACCTTTTTTGGAACGTCTATTCTTTCTATATCTAACTGATAAAATTCTGCTAATCCAATATCAATGTCTTCTCCAAAATGAAACCTTCCCTGATCAAGCTGATAAAAATCAATCTTGCTCTTCTATGATCTGCTAGCACTTTTAATTATTTATTATCAGACTCTGTTTCAAGATCTAGGAATACAATCATAGACAAGAAAGTCATGGTTTATGAACATTGATTGGTGATATTTAATTAATGCCACAAAACATTTCCTTTCTACTTTATCAGATCTGACCAATTTACTGTATCAGGCTAATTACAAAAAAAATGAAACCAGTTTAAGGTGTCATCATAATTCTCTCTTTTCTTGGCTAAAACAAGTCAATGGTCGAACCAAACTACCATGAGTCCAGGAAGTGAAATCTTACTTTGTGTCCAGAAGACAGAGAGCAGCACCAAGACTACCAGAATTTGTACTGCACCAAATATGTAGCTACTCTTTGTTCCTAAGGCAAAATATATTCACCTTTTTCCAAAGGTAGACAATGTTAAGGTCCCATTCAGTCTCAGCAACAAACTCAATATCCAAGATATCTGAATGATGTACATTAGTCTCTATATCAGATCTCAATATACAATGGCAGCATAGGGACAGAATAACCACAATATGCAATCTCAGTCTCATTTGGAAAGGGGAAAATGAGGGACACAGAGCAGTCACAGATCCATAGTAATTCCAAAATCCTTCTGGCTAAGTGATGTAAAGATCCCTCCCCTAGGGGTGGGGAATTTTCTTTTAATTATGTGTTGATTCAGCTTCTTAGGAGTAGCTCCTTATCCATATTTTTACATGGCCGTTTGGAGATTTCTTTTCCATTACCCTTCTTAGTCACAACTGAAATGGGCATTGGGGAAAATATCCTTCTTATAATGAGTAGGTTTCTCAGCTCATATATGAGTATGTTGAGGGTAATTTTAAGTCATGAATGTTTTTGGTTCAGGCTTTTGTACTTTGGGTAGTACAACTATCTCCAAATATAGATGGATTCTTATCTCTCTTATTCCAGTTAGCACTACCCGCCAATTTCTATACCCAGAGCTCTTACTTGGACGTACTTCTTAGATTTCCTACCTTTCTGTGCTTTCTTGGCCCCATGCATCCCTCTCTGTCTCTCATCGTAACTGCAGGTGCTATAAGCCTTTCAGGCTTCAGTTGGAAAGCCCTAACCTTAGTTTCTTCTCCCTAAGCCATTTTTCCTGCACCTGAAAATGTTTACTGAGCCCTACAACTTTAATTTGATACTCGCTTTGAAATACCTTAATCCATTCAAGGTTTTAAAAAATCATGCAACCAACCACATGGTTAGTATGGTTTCTAAATGGCCCTTGTCAATCCGTGCCCTCATTTACCTGTTGGATATAAAAAGAAGTTGCCTCTTTCAATCCTATAAGTTCCAAAATTTCTAGACTCCATTCTCTCTCATTCTTGTTTGTAAACCAGCAAATTAGTTTTTAGCTCACCTCTCTATTGCTAAGTGCAGCAAATAGTAACTAACACAGGCTAGTAATACTATGTTCAAATCTCTTTTCCTAGTACTACAGGTTCTCTGTGGATAGTATCTGTCTTCCAATTTAACATAAACATAATTTTTACCAAATGATTTTCCACTGAATAACTTAACTGTCTTCCATCTTCTGAATCAGTTTCCCTATTTCTGCTGCCCAGGTCCCAAATCAATGCCATATATGTTACTTTTGTTTCCATGGAAGCACCCCACTTCTAGGGATTAATTTCTGTATCAATCATTAAAGGGTTAGGGGTATATTGTAGTAAGAAACAATGATAAAATCTTGGTTGCTTTTATCAACAAAAGTTTATATTTCTTGCTCATGCAACATGTCCATGAAGGGTTGGATAGGGCCTCTGCTCAATATTTCCTCACTCCAAAACCTAAACTAATAGAAAAGACATATCTTTAATATTGCTGAATGCTCTATTAGACCATGCACTTGAAAGGCAGAAAGCAAGAACTCTGGGGACAATAGCACTAACTACCATAGATTCTTAATTTATATTTTTTACATGACTGCAAATTTAAGGGGGAAATAAAGCAAAGGAAAAAAGTGCCAGCTCTAATAAAACTACATGAGTTAGGTAAAAAATTTCAATCATATGAAGACAAAAAGTGAATGTAAATCATACCTTGTCAAATTTCAGACACCAAAATAAAGAAACAATTGGAAAGAATGAACTCTTAAAGACATGGAGTAATACTTACAAACTTCTAAGGGAAAACTGTTTTGAACCTATTGCTCTATACCCAGACAATCTATATTTCAAATATGAGGGGAAAAAATAGTTATTTCAGACATGCAAGGACTTAAAATGTTTCTCCCCATTAAATCCTTGTGGAAAATAAATGTTTCAGGATTGGCTTCACTGGTAAATGGCTGGAGGGGCCAATTAACACATCCCAGAAATGTGGGAAACTTTCTCTCTTGGGGCAAAATTTGACCCGCTCCCCCCCCCAAAAAAAGAAAGAAAGATAAAAAACAAAAAACAAGAGAAAAGAAGTAGCCTACAGACAGATTTTTCTTTCTACCATTGTTGCATTTTGCTCTATTGTGTGACTGAGCAGCCAGCTGTGTTTTCCTTTTGTGCCTCAATCAGTAAGGCATCTTATTTCCTTTCTCCTCTTTTCTACCTCACTTCCCTTTCCCCACCTTGCTTTTGTGAATCTGTATTGTTACTCTGAATAAAGGGTTAACTTATAAACTTTTCCTCAGGCTTTTTCTAAGGGAACTGATCATTGGCTTTAAGAGTGGTCCTAGGAAGACCATGAGTAGGATGGGATTTTGGAAATGAATTGCTTTTTTGTCTGAGGACAGTAGGACCTACTTTGCTGGAGGTAAATGGGGTGATAATTACTCTTTGTATTCAGTAGAATCACAATAACTAAAACTTTCGCATGTGGTTCAAGTAGAGGGTACTGGCATGGAGAAATCAAAGTGCTGCTATACTTGATGGAGGCATTGGTAATTATAAAGACTGTGATGTAGTGTGTAACTGCTTTTAATGGCATTTGAAACCATGCAGAAAATAAATAATAGGCTCATATAAACAAATTGACAACTTAAGACATGCTCTGAAAATCAAAGGGCCAATATGGGAACAATAGAGCAGACATCATTTCCTATTGTCATAGGGCAAATTGTGTTGAAAATCAGGCTCAGAATCTGATCATGAGAGAGTCAGACCTAAAAAGAGATTAAATGTGAACCCCTGACAGGTCTGTTAAAGTCAAGTACCTGGTAGGAAATGAAAAGAACCCTTTGACCTAGACTGGGGACATTTGGGTAGACAAATCTGTGAATCATAAACTTGCAAATCCTTCTGTACTCTCTTGAACTACCCCCTTGGCAGGGGAAATAACAGCCACTTCTGGAAACTACACAGTAACTTCTTCTGAGGCAGGTATTTGTAGAGTGGTGCCTGTTCTCTTCAAAATCTGTCCATACCTCAAATTCATTGCCTTTAGGCCAATGGCCAGGGTGAGGTACCACCACACTTTGAACAGAGAAGAAAAAGCCCTGCTCCAGGAAGAAATAGTCTACATGCCAGTTAAAGAAATTGTAGGACCTGGCCAAAATTAGTGAACATGTGTAGGAGTGGGGTTTGTGGCTAAACAGAGGTAAATTCATTGATATGGTGGAACTCATCCGTACCTCAGGACTCAATGTTTTTACCAGGACACCTGGAACTGTACCTAATAGTATTGGGATTGTATTCACTTTATAAATTGATTTGAGAAGAGTGGACACACTTTAAAAAATGGGTCTTTCAATCTATGAAAAATATATACATCTTTTAAAATTAATTTTGCTTGTATGCTTTCAACAAAGTTTTATCGTTTTCTCTATGGCTTTATTTAATAGTTATAGTTAATTTAAAAGGTTGTTTCAATCTGAATAAATGTTTTCAAAATAATATTTTCTAATTATTGCCAGGATTTAGGATAGCTATTCATTTTTGTATATTCACCTTCTCACTAGTCACCTTTCTAAATTCTATTATTAATTTTATTAAGCTGTCAGTAGATCCTCTTGGTTTGGAGGTCAATTGTCATGTTGTTTGCAAATAGTAATAGTTTTATGGATTTCTTTCCAATTTTCTGTTAGGTGAGTTTCTTGCCTTATAACATATTAATTGTCCTCCAGCTATTGTTAGCTTGTAAAATGGTTTTCCAGCCATTCACTTTCAGCCTCCTTGAATCCCTGGGCCGAAGGTGGGTTTCTTGTAGACAGCATATAGATGGATCATATTTTCTTATCCATTCTGCCAATCTGTGTCTTTTGATTGGTGAATTTAATCCATTAACATTCAGTGTTATTACTCGTAATGAATTTCTTGCTTCAGCCATTTTTTCTTTGGGTTAATGTATGTCATATGTTGTTTTGTTTCTCTTTTTGTCTTTTCAGTTGTTTTTAAACTCTCCTCCAACTCTCTCTCCCTTGTTTTTTCCTTTCAACTTGTAGAGATTCCTTTAGTGTTTCTTGAAGTGCTGGTTTCTTCTTGACATACTCTCTTAATTTCTGTTTGTCTGTGAATATTTTGAACTCTCCATCATTTTTGAATGCCAATTTTGCTGGATAGAGAATTCACGGCTGGAAATTTTTTTCTTTTAGTGTTTTGACTATGTCATACCACTGTCTTCTTGCCTCCATGGTTTCAGATGAGTAATCAGCACTTAATCTTATTGTGCTTCCCTTGTATGTGATGGTTTTCTTTTGTCTTGCTGCCTTGAGTATTTTCTCTTTGTCTTGAGCATTGGACATTTTGACAAGTATACGTCTTGGAGTTGGCCTGTTGAGATTTCTACTATTTGGAGTACGCTGTGCTTCCTGGTTCTGCACATCCATCTCTCTCAATAGCATTGGGAAGTTTTCAGCCATTATTTCCTTCAACACTCCTTCTGTTCCCTTTCCCTTCTCTTCTCTTTCTGGGATGCCCATAATGCATATGTTTGTACATTTTGTATTATCGGTTAATTCCCTGAGTCCATGCTGGATTTTTTCTATCTTTTTGTCTTTCTGTTCTACAATCTCTTTAATTTCAGCTGTATTGTCTTCCATATCACTAATTCTTTCCTCTGCCTGTTCAAATCTGCTGTTATGTGAGTTCAGCGTCTTTTTCATTTCTTGGCTTGTGCCATTGTTCACCATCATGTCCATTACCTTTTTAGGCATGTTTGCTATTTCTTCAGTATGTTCTCCCAGTGTCTTCTTTATATCCTTAATCTCTTCCTTCAGTTCTTTAAGTTGGTCCATGATATTTGTTTGGATAGCTTTCATTAGTTGTTCGATGTTCTGCATTGCTTCCTGGTTTTTATTTTGTGCATTGGACTGGTCAATGTTTTCCAGTTTCTTAGAGTCATTTGTATTTTTCTGTTGCCCTCTGGTCATCATATTATCTTGATGGGTTTGTTCATTTGATTAGCTTTTCTCTGTGCTCTAGAGTTTTATTTAGCTGTTGGTTCTGCGTAGGAGTTAAGTTTTCTCTTTGGCAGTTTTTCTTCTTGTTTTATTTCCTTACTTCTTTCTATGTTCCCTTGAAGGCAAAAGGTTAGGGCCAGAGGAATCAAAAGATGTAAGGAAGGCAGTAGGATAATATTAATATTGATAAAATTCAGAAGACGGGCAAAATGAGACTTAATGAGATGAATATTTAACTTGTGTAGGCAGTGTAGATTACCAGGAAAAAAAATGGAGTTCCTACAATGGACTGGGAAAACAAATGGAGGAATATATAAATAGTGATTTAGAAGGCTAGAATTATGAGGAGGGAGAGAAATAGTAAAGAAAGGTCTGAGAGGAAAGAGTTAATACTAATAAAAAAAAAAAAAAAGAAGAAGAAACAAAATAGATGGAATAGAAATTGACACCCTTGAATTGTGGGCCTATGAAAAAATGTTGTATCTAAGAGCCACAACAGAAAACAGAAGGCAGAAAGATGCAGGAAGGATAAGCGATAGTTTGTAATACAAAATCAATATATACAGCGAGTGGGAAATTACTGAAAAAGAAGCACAGCAAAGAAGCGACAAGCTAGCAGCACCTAATTTTTTAAAAAATGGAAGGAAAAAGAAAGGGGGTAGGAAAGAGGAAAGAAAAGCAAGGGACCAGAAAGAAACAGAGAAACCAAAGATCCACACAGGCAAGCAGTCAAATAGAGCTAAGGGGGGGATCAATGATTTCCCTAGGGTCCACGTGGATCCTTCCTGCCTACTTGTGTTTATCAATCAATTTCCCCGCAGGGTTCTATATGCAGGTCCTGAAGCAGCTTTTAGCTATTAAACTAAATTAAAAAGAATTTACTTTTCATTTATTGAAGTGACCTTCTCGCTTTTTTTTTTTTTTTTTTTTAATTTTTTAATTTTTTAGCAAAATACAGGACCCAAAATAATTCCTCCTCTAGACCAACCCCCTTACGGAAGGACCCTAGCTGGGCCCGTGGACATTAATCAAGCACGTCCCACTTCCTGGACTTCTCAGGGTAGCTGATGTTAGTCAGTGCGGAGTGCTAAAGATGGCCGATTCCACCCCTTCTGGAGCCGAGCTCGAGCGTCACCGGGTTGCTAAGTAAATCAGTTTGAGTGCAGATTCGCGTCTGCTCTCAGCCTAATGCTGCTCCGGGTTGCTTATCTGTTCCCCAAAGCTATGGGGCAATACAGGCAGCCAGATCGATGTCTAAAAATAAAATATACCCTTCCCTGTCCTCCACAGAACCCTCCCTCTTTTGGGAAATGTCCCTTCTTCCTGGCTCCGCAGCGGCCCGGGTCTTATCCCTGGGTCGCTACGGAAATCAGATCCGTCCCCCGACCACAGTCCCAGCTCCAGTTCACCGGGTGCCAATTAGCTCGTTTGTTCTGTTCATGCAAGATCCAAGGGGCGCCAGGAAGCCAGATCCCCAGAAAATAAAACTTTCTCCTGCTCGAGGCTCCAAGTGGCCATTTTATTTTATTTTATATTTTCTCCCTACCCGCGGGGCTCAGCCGTCTGTGCCAACCCCCACCGGCAGCCTTAAAACTCACGAATCCCCACCGTTCCGTCCATGCCGTTGATCCCCGCAGATAGATGTCCCAAGCTTCTCACTCCACGCATGTACAGCACAGACCCCCAGGCAGGACCCCATTCCACACTCCGCCTTGCTCTGGGAGCTTGCAGTGTGTGCCCTCCTACACTAACGCCATCTTGAGAGTCCTCTCTTGAGTTAATTCTTGTATAAGAGGTGAGATAGGGGTTCTCTTTCATTCTTTTGGTTATAGATATCCAGTTCTTCCAACATCATTTGTTGAAGAGACTGTTTTTTCCCATTAGCGTGGGCTTGGTAGATTTGTCAAGAACCAGTTGACTGTATGGGTGAGGGTATATTTCTGGGTTCTCAATTCTATTCCACTGATGAGATATTCTAATATGTGTGTAGTGGTATGTCATTAATTTCTGCAACTTTAATTTGCATTTCCCTGGAGACTCATGATATTGAAGATCACTTATTATCTGTATATCTTCTTTGGTGAATTGTTTGTTCAAATCTTTTGTCCATTTTTTATTGGGTTGTTTCTTCTCCTATTACTGAATTTTGAGAGTTCTTGATGCATTCTGGATACAAGACCTTCTTCAGATACACTATTTGCAAATATTTTCTCCTAGTTTTTTCTTTTTTTTTTCCTGTTATTTTAACAGTGTGTTGCAAGGAGAAAAAAATAATTTTGTTGAAGTCCAATTTATCATTTTTCCCCTTTGGATAATACTTTTGGTGTCATATCTAAAAAAATATTGCCTCATCCAAGGTCTCAAAAGTTTTTCTGTTTTCACTAGAAGTTTTAAAGCTTTTAGCTTGTTGATTTAGGATTATGTCCCATTTTGGGTTTTGTTTTATTTCATTTATTGATATCCAGTTTTTCCAGCTTAATTTGTTGAAAAGACAAACTTTTATCCACCGAATTGCCTCTGCATCCTTGCTAAAAATTGTTGTTATACATGTGTGGCCCATGGCTCTAGTTTTCTATCTTGACACCAAAATACCCTTGCTTGGTTATTATAGTTTTATTTGATTTGAGATCAAGTAGTATTAGTCCTCCATATTTACTTTTATTTTTCAAAGTAGTTTTGTTAATTCTTAGTCACTTACATTTCCAAATGAACTTTAAAATTAGTTTGTCAATTCCTACAAAAGCCCCACTGGAATTGTTATATTGAGATTGTATTGATCTATAGATGATTTAGGGAGAATCAAGATCTTAATTATATTGTCTTTCTGCCCATAAACACAGTATATCTCTGCATTTATTTAGATCATTTTTAATTTCTTTCAGGAATTTTTTTTTGTTTTGTTTTTCAGAAATATTTTATAATTTTCATTGCACAAATCTTTCAAATCTTTTGTCAGATTTCTTTTTTAGCATTTCAAATCTTTGATGCCACTGTAATGATATTGTTTTTTAATTGTACTTGAATATTTTATTGCTTCATTGTATATAGCTGTATTGATCTATCCTGCAACTTTGATTAATCCATTTATTAGTTCTGGTAGCTTTTTTGTAGATTTTGTCAAGTTTTCTACACAGCCAATCGTTTCTCTATGAGTAAAGACAGTTTTACTTCTCCCTTTCCACTTTAGATGCCTTTTATTTCTTTGTCTTGCATTGCTGCATTCCCTAGGAACCTCCAATACAATGTTGAATAGAAATGCTGAACATTCTTGATCTTAGAGAGAAAGCACTTTCTTTCACCATTAAGTTAGAAGCTTATTTTAGGTTTTCCATAGATGCCGTCTATTCCCTTCTATTCCTACTTTACTGAATGTGACAGTTTGAAGTTCTTTTTATAAATTCCAAAGAGAAAACGATTATATTTTTGAACTAGTCCATTCCAGTGGATGTGGGGCCCTTTTGATTGGACGACATCAGTGAGGCGTGACACAGGTTGGGTTTCTGCCGTCTTGCTGGGCTTTATGTAAATGGAGACACCGAGAGAGACACACAGAGAAAGGAAGCTGCCCTTTTTGATCCTGTCGTGTGAGAGAGGACTGGAGGATGGCTAGCAGTGGAAACTTAAATACGAAGCCCACAAGAAGCTGGGCCCATGGAGCGGCTCAAGGCTGAAGAGACAGAGCTGAGCCATATGTCTGATAGCCCACATTGAACTCAGGAAGAAAGCAGAGCAACCGCAACTGAGAGAGGAGGCCAGGGGCTCCAGGAAATGGTGAGCCTGGAGGGGAAGGCAGGGACCTTGGCAGAGATCACCACCTTGCTTCACCACGTGGCAGGGCCCCAGGATCACCAGCAACTGACTGGTGAGAAAGCATCTCGAATCATGCTTTGATTTGGATGTTTCATGACCTCGGAACTGTAAGCTTTTACCCTAAATGAAATCCCCATTATAAAAGCCAACCCATTTCTGGTACTTTGCATTGGCAGCCCTGTGGCAAACGAAGACATTGAGAATTTTTACTGGAGATAGAATTCTAAGAGGAAAGTATTTTTACTTTTAGTGCTTTAAAAATGTTGCTCTACTGTCTTCTTGCTTGCACTGTCTTTTTTTTTTTTTACGAGAATCTGCTTACTATCAGCCTTTGTTCCTTTGTATGTAATGTGCATCCCCATACCCTCCTTCTGCACTGCTAGCTGCTTTTTTAAAATTGCCTTTCATCACTGGTTTTGAACAATTTGATTATGATGTGCTTTGATGTATTTTTTTCATATTTCCTATGCTTGGGTTGTTTTGTTTTGTTTTTGTTTTTGTTTTTGAGTTTCTTAGACCTGTGGATTTATAGTTCTCATCAAATTTGGAAATTTTATGAAAATATATTTCTTCAAATGTTTTTCTGTTTCTACTTCTTTCTCTCTCTCCTTTGAGGACTCAAGTTATATGTATATTAAATTGCATAGTATGAATGTGTTACTATGAACCAAATATATTGTGTAACATATTGTTTGATTCAAAAAAATTTTTATATGTATCCAGTACATTTAATTGAGAAATATATATATTTATTAATATGTGTTTACTTTTTAGTTTTTAATTGTTTATGTTTTTAATTATTAAATGTGAAAAAAAAGTTTTAAAAAAATTGCTTGAAGTTATCTCCAGGTCACTGATACTCTGTTCATTCTTTCCCACCCCCCACCCCCAATCTCTTTCCTCTATGTGTTTCATTTTGGATAGCTGCTATTGCTATACATTCAGTTTAACTAATCTTTTATTCTGCAATGTCTAGTCTCTCATGAGCTGTATCCAATCTAGTCTCTCATTCTGACTGGCAAAGGGGTCATGTCACACATTTAGAAGTTTGATCTGGATCTTTTATCTAACTTCCACATGTCTAGTTAATTTTCAAACATATGGAATAGAATTATAATTGTTTTAATGTCCTTTTATGCTAATTCTAACATGTGTCTTTTCTGTATTGGTTTCATTTGATTAAATTTTCCCTCTATGTAGGTAATATTTTCCTTCTTCTTTGAATGCCTGATAAATTGCCTTCCATGCCAGACATTGTCAGTTTGATGTTGCTGGGTACTGGATGCTTTTGTATTTTTGTATTCCTATAAATATTTACGTGCATTTTTCTGGAATGCAGATACTTTACTTAGAAAAGATTTCAGGTATTGTTTTAAGACTTGTTTGGCACAATTGAAGTGGTGCTCACACTAGATTTAATTATTCCCTACCACTGAGGCAAGACTCTTCCATGTACTTAATCAGCACCCTGTGAAATCCCTGGTTGGTAAGAACAGGCACCATCCTGGATACTGGTGGGGTAGTGGGTACTTTTACCTCTAATCCTTAGGGTGGTTCCTTCCCTGTCCTTGGGTTATTTCCTTACAGGTATGTGTCAATAGGTCAGTGCTCTGGTGCAGACTTGAGTAAGATCCTCCACTGATCTCTGGAGTTCTCTCTCTGAACAGCAGTCTCCTCTCTGGAACACTGTCTTACTAACTCTAGGCTTCTTAGACTCTCTAGACCAGGGATTTTTAACCAGGGGTCCATGGGAAGATTTCAGGGGGTCTGTGAGCTTGAATTGAAAAAAAAAAAAAACATATTTATTTTCTCTGAGAAAAAGACATGCCTATGTTGAGTGTCATAAAACTATCTGTTGCTACATTCTGACTGGCAAAGGGGTCCATGGAACAAAAAAGATTAAGAAACTCTGCTCTAGACTCTCAGCTTTATCTCCTCAACTCAGGGAATCTACCAGTCTCCACGTTGCTTCCCCTCCTCTCAACACAACCAGAAAACTCTTTTAGGCAGCAACCAAGGGCAATCATATTCTCACCTCATTTTCCACCATCTCTCAGAGATAATTGCCCTTTGTTTTCTGTTTTCTCATGTTTTGAAATCATTGTTTCCTATACTTTGTTTGTTTTTTTGTTTCAGGTGGGACAAAAATGTGGAGCTCTCTACCCCATCTTGGTTGGAAGGCCCCCAATATTTATTTTATTTTGTTGTTTTATATGCCTTTCTTTCCAGTAGTCTTTTAGAACATAAAGAACAAAAATCACCAGTTTCTCTCAGTCTAGTTGATTTATTTAAACCTCATTTGTTTTATTTTCAGGCTAAATTAAAAAGAAACATGTAAAATCTTAGCATCTTATGGGTACTTATTAACTAGTAATGTAATGTAATGTATTTATCACTCAGATGCAAAACTTAAAGCACTAAAATATTTCCTGACATATAACTTTGGAAATAGTATTAAGCATATTTTATCAAATTTAAGGCATACTTGCTTGTTCAATTCACCATTATTTCAATACACTAAGAAAGAAAAAAAAAATCACTGCCAGTTAACCTTTGACACAAAATATTCTTATCACTGAGAATTGTTTTATCCTTTTTTAAAGAACGTTTTTATTATATGTCACTCATATGCATCATATAAACAAAAAATCGGTGGATGTATTCCGATAGTTTCTTCACTTTGAGTCCAAATCTGAAATACTCTTAGACTCAGCTGTTAATGTCCATTTTTTTCAACAAAACATTGTGCTCTGTGCCAAAAAGAGAATAAAATATAAGTTTTTAAATTAAATGGATTTTCTCCCAAGCATTTATTATGAAAAATTTAAACATTCAGAAAAGTTGAAAAAATAGAATAATGAACACCAATATGTACTCTCCACCTAGACTCAATCATTGTTGCATCATAATTGCTGCCTGGCTAATAGCAACTCTTTGACAACATTAATTTTGAGAACATCTCAATTTTGAAAATATGGAAACATCCAAAAATTGTGCATCTTAGAATCAAAGAAATGCATTTATGTATGTAATATATCTACTATGAGGATATTACATATATGCTAACTACTTACAAAGTAAGTTCATTTTTATGGACCTGTGTACCCAGATCAGGATGTTCAACAGTATTAAAACCACTGACTGACTGATAAACTCTTATCACAAAATAGAATATGGACAAATATGTCTTCAGTTTCAAAATTTTAACATAATTTAAGTTTCTTGGATCTTTCATTCTCTTTCTGAGAATTAACTGAAGCTTATAGTACAGTCAAGCAGAAATTCAAAAGCAAAAATATAAAAATCTAAACCTGCTCAGATTTTGCTGTTTAACCTTAGGCATTATAGTCAACCTCTTTTTGCATCAGTTTTTCCATCTGTTATGGAATAACAACTACTGCCTTACGGTGTTGCCTAGAAAAAGTCATTAAACCTTTCCCCTATATCCAAGGTACCTGGAAAGAAATCCATAAACTGGAAACGTTGGTTAAAAAAGAGGTTGGAAAAAATGTCAACACAAGGTACTACTTATTCTAGTTCAACAATGAGATACAGATCACTTGAAAGCTCATGAAACAGACTATTATATTCAGGTTTCCATGCTACATGAATAGAACCAAAATATGTTCAGGCACTTGTAGAATTGACTGAAAAGCAAGGGTTAGATTACCTTTCACACAGAATAAAACTAGATACAGTTTCTCTTATGAGGGGAAATTAATCTGTCAAAATGGGGGGACACTGTAGAACTATGTACTCTGAGGAATGTTTGCTTTTACAAACTGAAAACTAAAACCACTTCCAGCATAGAATTTTAAAAATAACATATGTGAGAGAAAATCAATATGTTCTTATTGTCAGAAAAACTGCATTAGCGAATATAAGCAGGAGACTACCAATTGATTTTTCTAACTTCTTTGCATCCCAGTTTTGATCTGGGAAGGAATTGACATAATAATCATCATTCTATTTTTATGGATAGGGTTCCATTTCCATATTGTCCATAGCTTTTCTCTTCACAGATGGTCAATGGGAAAAATATAGTCTGCCCTATAAAGAGAAGACTGATAAACGATTTATAAAAAACTAGAGCTCCTTCCCCTGCTGACGTTTCATGAGAATTTGGCTGGAGGCTTTCATTTCTCAAAAGCAGATTTCGAGCATAATTAGCTACTAGCTCCATGTTCCACCCCAGAATTTTTCTTCTGATTTTCCTCCTTTAAATTTACACAATAGTTTACCATCTCTAGTTAAAGCCCCTCTATGCTTTTCATTCTTCCTTAGACATCATCTCTTGTATTGTGGTTTTGGCTACATGAGCCTTTTTGGGAGATGGACAAATGAGGGGACTTGGATTCTCTGCCCCCGACACACATCCATTCCCCTCTCCACCACACATCCAATTTAACAAGAGCAGTTGTGTAACATATGTATGTCTAATATATTGGTTTGTCTGTATGATTTTATTTGAAGAGTTTTCCACTAGCAAAATTTAACACCCTCATCCAACCCTCTAATTGTACAGTTAAGGCAACGAAGAAGGTTAATGATTGATCAAAGCTGGCCCAGTCAGAGCCAAGCTGGACCTGTAACTTAGACCTTTTCATTTCCAATTTAATGATATTTCCATCATGATATACTGTCTCTACTTGGGTGTGTGTGACATGGAATCTCATATATTGGGCCATATTTGTTCATTCATTTATATTTTGCATTGATTCGTATTTTTTCTGTTGTGAACTTCAGAAAGCCAGCTTAAACTAGCATTAACAAAAAGGGAGAATTTATTGTTGGATTCTGTAATCCAAGGACTAAATTAACAAATAGAGGGACCTGTTGCAACTGAATCTCTGGAGCGATTGGAACTTGTGACTTGAATGCTGAAGACCTTTGTCCATTCTTGGTCTTTAATCCTTTATGTGTTGTTGTTGTTTTCATTTTTCTCTTTGCTCTTACTTCTTCTACATGGTGGAAAACAGCCTGTTGCAAAGACTTGTATAATTTAAACCTCTCAATCCCAAGACCAACATGTCCAGGAAAGAAAACTCCTTGGTAAACATAGATTAGATGGCAATTGCTAGATGAATCAATTTGACTAGAGAAAACACCTCCTTTAAAAATGACTACTCCCATTAAAGTGAGGGGAGCATGGCAGTTGGAAAAATAGGCCTGGTACATATATGCTTGCTTTTAAGCTACACAAGAAAAGAATTTTTAAAAATCTTCCTAACACCTAATAATTGATTTATTAATAGGTTTTGTAAAATTAAAGAATGTAGTGATTCTCTTTTTTTCTGTATATAAGTTCCATCTTTCTAAAAAGAGACTATAAGCTCATGAAGGTCAAGAAATAAAATAACAGTGTATCCCCCACTGTGTTGAGAATAATGTTAGGTCACAAAATTGGTGCTGAATTAATATATATTGAATTAAGTTAAATTAATAAGGGATTAATTATTCATTACTTTACAATGAATTAATTATTTATTACTTTGGCTCTATTATAGTTTATCCAAATAAGAACTTTGATCTTTAAAAAAATGAAAGTAAGGTTATACATATTGTAGGGACATGTTCACCTAAATTTGGAATCTGATGTCAGAATATAGTCCCACTCTGCCACTAAATTGTTTTGTGAACAAGATCAAGTCACACAACCTCTCTGAGCCTGTTTTCATATCTTTTTTTTTTTTTTTTTTTACCGGGAGGTCCCAGAGATCTAACCCAGGTCCCTCCATATGGGAGACGGACGCCCAACCAGTTGAGCCACATCCGCCCCCTGTTTTCATATCTTTTAAAGGACTAAGTGATTTTTAAAATTTATGCCAGAAAAAAATGCTATTAAAGGCTAATATTCCAGAAGTAAAAAGTATATTGAGCTGTTCACACATCAAGTAATGTTTTAGTCCCATAGTTCTTCCAAACAATTGAAGCTATTTTGTTAGATTTTTATGGTTCCTTTCCTACTTCGAAAATTTCCTGAGATTTATAGTAGACCAAATAGAAAGATTCAAGTAATGCTTTATAATTTCCTGTGTATTTAAATTGTTGAATCATGAAATCTTTGGGTTAAAAGTGAACTTAAATATCAGCCCCAATCTCTTCCAAATCCAGGAATCAATTCTAGAGCATTCCTGAGGGGTGGTCATCCAGCAAGGGACAGGGAAGTTGGTATTTAAGTGAAGTGTCTATTCAAATGTTGGATATCTTTCATTGTTATAGTGGTTTTTCTTTTACTGATCTGTAATCTGCCTTCCTGTAATTACTGCTCATTGTTTTCAATTCTGATTCCTGGAGCAAAACAAAACAAGTCTTCTCTCTCTTCCACAAGACAGCTTTCAAATATTTTAAGGTATTTTTTTCTACAGATCAAATATTCTACTTCCTTCAACTCTTCCTCCTCTGACCAGATTTTCAGGTTTCTCTCTTCTGTATGTAGTCCAGCTTCTCGCATGACTTGTCACAAACCAGTAATGGGTTCTCACCAGTATGAGGAACAATAGGGCAATTACATATAGTGAATTGGATGCAATATTTTTACAAGTACAGTGTAAGATGCCAATCATGTCTAAGGGAGATTACTGTCTCACTATTCAGCATGTGAGGAGTTAGAATCCTCAGATCTTTGCAATATAAATGTCTATTATATCTATGTCTGCCACCTTAGTAATAAGAGAATTGATTTTTAAAATTTAAGACCATTATTTACCTCAGTCAAGTATCATTTGGTTATACTTAGTGCTTGCAGTAGCCATGAAAATGTGCCACTCAGATAACCTGCTGGGTAAGATGCACAAGCAAATAGTCTACATTGTTTCAATTTTTCAAGATTTAAAATATGATTTCATACTTAGACTAAATTCTGTCATTCTTTTTTGTCAGAATTTTTCTATTTATTGTTCCCTTTTATTCTTTCCATATTAAATTAAGATTAGCTGATCTATTGCAAATGAAAACAAATTTAGTATTAAAAGGGAATTGCATTAAGTGTACAGATTAATTTAGGTATAATTATATGTCTAGAATGTGCAGCTAAGAACATGGATGTTTTTCTATTTGTTCAAGTCTTCTTTTGGGTCCCACAGAAGCTTAATTTGTTTATATAAATCATTCATAGGCCTTTTATGTTTATAAGTATTTTATCTGTTAGTAGCTATTGTATGTGGAGTCTTTCCTTCTAAGTTATTATTTGCATATATGTGAACTATTCTTTCATTCATTCGCATTTATTTTATTCTTTTTTTTTTTTTTTTTTTAAGATTTTATTTATTTATTCATTTATCCCCCCCCCTTGCTGCTTGTGCTCGCTGCTTCAGCTAACCACGCTGTGCGGGCGGGCTTGCCTTCACCAGGAGGCCCCGGGAACCAAACCCGGGGCCTCCCATATGGTAAACGGGAGCCCTACTGATTGAGCCACAGCCGCTTCCCTATTTTATTCTTGACTCCACTTAATCCTTTTCAAGTTTTGTAATCATCTTGTGCTTTGGCAACAAAATTCCACCTTGTTTTGATTCCCTTGTGATTTTCCTATAATATAAATATATCAGTTGCAGATTAGTAATAATATCATGTCTTTATTCCAAATTTTATACCAAAAATTTATTTTTCTTTTCTAATCACTTTGATTACTACCTCCAGAACAATGATAAGGAACACGGGTGATAAAAAATATTCTGGTACTCTCTGTCCCTGGTATTAATGAAAGTGCTTCTAATATTTTCCCATTAAAAATGATGCTGGCTTTTGATCTGAGGTAACTATATTTTATCATGTCAAGTAACTTCACTACTCTTTTATTAAATTAAAAATATATATACTGATTTTAATATATTTTCAGCATTTATGGAACATGAGCTCAGTTCACTAATTCTTTTTAATTCTATTACTAAATTCTATTTAAGACTTTAGCACTTGTATTTAAAAGTGAGATTATTAGTTTTCTGTTCACTTTTTTTGTTACTTTTAAAGCAGTTTTATTGAAATATATTCACATACTGTACATTCCATCCAAAGTGTACAATCGATGGCTTTAAGTATAATTACAGTGTTGTGCATTTATTACCCACAAAAAATTTTAGAACAAATTCAATACTCAAAAAGAAAAAATCCATAGCCTTTAGTAGTCATCTCTCAATCCCTCTATCCTTCTGCAGCCCTACATAACCACCAATCTAATTCCTTCTTTATAAATTGATTTATATTTACATTTTATAGAAATAGAATTATACAATATGTAGTACTTTGTGTCTGGTTTCTTTCACCTTTCACTTAGCAACTTAGCATAATGGTAGTTTGGTCTTTTTGTTTTGTTTTGTTTTGTTTTGTTTTGTTTTGTTTTTGCCTGATTCTAACAACTTGTAACATTATCATACATTTGTTCAGTTTCAAAGAAAAACAGTCTTATATATGTAATATTACTCATATTTCACATTAGATATCACTGTTATACAGTCCCATGTTACATTTTTAAGCTTTTCTTCTAGTAGTACACATGACCATAGACTTTCCCTTTCAACCACTGTCATTCTTATATAATAGCACTGCTAGTTACAAACAGTAACAATATGATATATTTCCAATTTTTCTATTCATTTCCAAAGATTAGCAAACAACTTTTTACCAGTTCTGCACATATTAACCCTCAGCTTTCCATTCTCTAACCTCATTTTATTTTGTGGTGACTTAAATTCTAATTATTAACTCTATGAGTTTATACAATGTATTTAGTTCATAACAGCACAATTATACAGTATTAGTTCTTTTCTGTCTGGCTTGCTTCACTCAACATAATGTCCTCCAGATTCATCCATGTTGTCATATGCTTTGTGACTTCATTTCTTCTTACAGCTGCATACTATTCCATCATCTGTATACACCACAATTTGTTTATCCATTCTTCCATTGATGGACACCTGGGTTGTTTCCATTTTTTGGTAATTATCAATAATGCCACTATGAACATTGGTGTGCAGATGTCTGTTTGTGTCTCTGCTCTCAGTTATTCTGGGTATATATCTAGTAGTGGTATTGCTGAGTCATATGGAAAATCTATATTCAACTTCCTTAGGAATTGCCAAGCAGTCCTCTACAGTGGCTGTACCATTCTACATTTCCGCCAATAGTGAATAAGCATTCCTCTGTCTCTACATCCTCTCCAACACTTTTAATTTTCTGACTTTGTAATAGTGACCATTCTAATAGGTGTGAAATGATTATCTCATTGTAGCTTTGATTTGCATTTCCCTAATCGCTAGTGATGTTGACCATTTTTCATCTGTTTTTTTGCCATTTGTATTTATCCTTTGGACAAATGTCTATTCAAGTCTTTTCCTCATTTTTTAATCAGGTAGTTTGTCATTTTATTATTGAGTTGTAGCATCTCTTTATATATCATGGATATTAAACCCTTATCAGATATGCGATTTCCAAATATTTTCTCCCATTGAGTTTACTACCTTCTCACCCTTTTGAAAAAGTCCTTTGAGTTGCAAGAGTGTTTAATTTTGAGGAGTTCCCATTTATCTATTTTTTATTTTGTTGCTTGTGCTTTGGGTGTAAGAGCCAAGAAATCTCCACTTACCACAAAATTTTGAAAATGTTTCCCTACATTTTCTTCTAGGAGTTTTATGATCCTGGCTTTTATATTTAGGTCTTTGATCCATTTTCAGTTGTTTCTTGTATAGGGAGTCACAAAGGAGTCCTCTTTTACCCTTTTGGTTATAGATATCCAGTTCTCCCAGCACCATTTGTTGAAGAGATGGTTTTGTCCCAGTACCAGGGACTTGGTAGGTATGTCAAAATCCAGTTGACCCTAGAGGTGAGAGTTTATTTCTGCACTCTCAATTTTATTCCACTGATCAAATATGTCTATCTTTATGCCAATGCCATGCTGTTTTGACTGCTGTAGCTTTGTAATATGTTTCAAGGTCAGGCAGTGAGAGTCCTCCCACTTCACTCTTTTTTTTTAGGATGCTTTTGGCTATTGAGGTACACTTTCCTTTCCAAATAAATTTGGTTATTGCCTTTTCTATTTCTGTAAAGTAGGCTGTTGGAATTTCAATTAGTATTGCATTGAATCAATAAATCATTATGGGTAGCATTGACATCTTCATGATATTTAGTCTTCCAATCCATGAAGATGGAATGTCTTTCCATTTGTTTAGGTCTTCTTTGATTTCTTTTAGCAGTGTTTTGTAGTTTTCTGAATATAGGTCCTGTATTTCTTTGGTTAAATTGATTTTAGGTATTTGAGTCTTATTGTTGTTATTGCAAATGAAATTTTCCCCCTGACTTCTTCCACAGATTGTGTAGAGAAACATTACTGATATTGCATGTTGATCTTGTATCTTGCCACTTTGCTGAACTTATTTATTAGCTCAAATAGCTTTGTCATAGACATTTCAGGATTTTATAAATATAGGGTCATGTCATCTGTGAATAGTGAGATCTTTGCTTCCTCTTTTCCTCTTTGTATGCCTTTTTTTTTTTTCCTTGCCTAATTGCTCTAGCTAGAACTTCTAGCACAATGCTGAGTAACAGCGGTGATAATGGATATTCTTGTCTTGTTTCTGATCTTAGAGGGAACGCTTTCAACCTTTCTCCATTGAGTACAATATTGGCTGCCCTTTATCATATTGAGGAACTTTCTTCCTATTCCTATCTTTAAAAGTGTTTTTGTCAAGAAAAGTTGATGGATTTTGTCGAATGCTTTTTCTGCATCAGTCGAGATGATCGTGTGTTTTTTTTTTCCCTTTAATTTGTTAATGTGGTATATTACATTAATTGATTTTCTTACATTGAACTTCCTTTGCATACCAGGAATAAATCTCACTTGGTTATGGTGCATAATTCTTTGATATGCTATTGTTTTCGACTTGCAAATATTTTGTTGAGAATTTTTGCACCTATGTTCATTAGAGATATTGTTGTATAATTTTCTTTTCTTGTATCTTTGTCTGGCTTTGGTATTACAGGAATGTTGGCTTCATAAAATGTGTTGGGTAATTTTCCCACCTCTTCAATTTTTTGGAAGAGTTTAAAGAGGATTGGTGCGAATATTTTTTCTGATCTGATTTTATGATAATCAGGGTAGGCTAAACATTTGCTATATTAGAAACCATGCATGTGTCCCCAGACCTAGTTTTTCTCCTTAGGTCTGGTTTTCAGAATGCTGGTGATAAACTAAGCCTGATTTATTGTGTGACCATCCTGTTTGGGAAAAGACTGTAACTTTGGGTATCTTTGGTCAACCTAGAGAGGTATAGCAGGAGGACAGATGTGGCTGGGGTGGTTGGGCATCCATCTCCCATGTGGAGGGACCTGAGTTAGATCCCCGGGACCTCCTGGTAAAAATTTAAAAAAGAAAAATATAGAAGGCGCATGGGCCACCAGGCCCAGTTGCGGGTGTGCCGCCAGGCCCCGTGCGTGGGTGTGCCGCCAGGCCCCATGAGCGGGTGAGCCGCCAGGCCTGTGAGCCATGCAGCAAGATGATGACACAACAGGAGAGTGACACAAGGGAGAGCCAAGACGAGACACACCAAAAAAACATGAACTAAAGTGGCGCAGGTGGTAGGATGCCTGTCTCCCACATCGAAGTTTCTGAGGATTGAATCCTAGTGAAGACAGGAGGAGAAGGATGGGAGGAGAGGGCAGGACACAGACACAGAGAGTTGCCCAGTGAATGGACACAGAAACAGCAAAAATGGGGGGGGGGTAAAAATGGATAAAAGTAAATAAATAAATAAATAAATCCTTAAAAGAATGTATAGGGGAGGAAGATGTGGAATGTAGTTAGTGATACTGCTTTGATGATGCTATTTCATGATTTGTTGGCATATGTTTCACAACAATGCAAAATGTTTGTGGTGGGGTGATGTGTGAGAGTCCTGTATGGTGTTGTGCATGTTTGTTTTGTGGGTTTGTGATGTTTGCTGAACACTTGTAGTTTGTGTGTGTTTGTGTATGAATGATATACTTCAATGAATTGTTTTTTTTAAAAAACAAAGAGGATTGGTGTTAATTCTTCTTGAAATGCTTGGTAGAATTCACCTGTGAAGCCCGTTTATCCTGGACTTTTCCTTGTTGGGAGATTTTTGATGACTGTTTCAATCTCTTTAAATGTGATTGGTTTGTTGAGTCCTTGTATTTCTTTTAGAGTCAATGTAGGTTGTTTGTGTGTTTCTAGAAATTTGTCCATTTCATCTAGGTTGTCTAGTTTGTCGGTATACAGTTCTCATAGTATCCTCTTATGATCCTTTTTATTTCTGTGGGGCCAGTTGTGACTCCTCTTTCATTTCTGATTTTATTTATTTGCACCATTTCTCTTTTTATCTTTGTTAGTCTAGCTAAGTATTTGTCAATTTTATTAATCTTCTCAAAGAACCACCTTTTGTTTTTTTTAATTTTCTCTATTGTTTTTTGTTCCCAATTTCATTTATTTCTGCTCTAATCTTTATTATTTCCTTCCTTCTGTTTGCTTTAGGATTGGTTTGCTATTCTTTTTCTAGCTTTTCCAGTTGTTCAGTTAGATCTTTTATTTTAGCTCTTTCTTCTTTTTTAATACAGTCATTTAGAGCTATAAATTTCCCTCTCAGCACTGCCTTCTCTGTATCCCATAAGTTTTGATAAGTTGTATAATCGTTTCCATTCATCTCAATATATTGACCAATTTCTCTAGCAATTTCTTCTCTGACCCACTGATTGTTTAAGCGTGTGTTGTTTAGCCTCCACACATTTGTGAATTTCCCCCTTTTCCATCTAAGCCCCTGCCCAATTTTTTCCATTCTTTTCTCTCTCTTCAATTTCAGTTGTTCTGTCTTCATCACTTATTCTTTCCTCCATTATTTTGAGTCTACTGTTGTATACCTCTAATGTGATCTCACCTATTGTGTCTTTTATTCCCATAAGCTCTTTTTTTTAAATTCAGGCTTTCAAATTCTTCTTTGTGTTTGCCCAGTGTCTTCTTGATATTCTCTATCTCTTTAGCCATATTGTCTTTCAATTCATTGATTTGATTTTGGAAATTTGTATGGAATTCATTAATTAGTTGTCTCAAATTCTGTATCTCATCTGGGTCTTAGATATATTTCTTTTCTTGGGCCCTTTCTTCCATTTTCTTAGTATGGCTTGTAATTTTTTGCTGATGTCTAGGCATCTGATTAGGATGGTGAGTTTACTCTGATGCTCAATTTCTCTGTCCTTAATAGGAATTTAATGGTGGGAGCCTGTGTGTTACTGCTGTTCTTTGATTCTTGGTTCAGCCTGTTCTAGGTCTTTAGGATTGTCCCTGTTAGTTGCTCAAATATAGGCCCTGAACACAGTAGTGGGTTGCAAATCCACTTCCTAGGGCCTTGGGGAAGGAGGCTGTCAAGGCTTTTAATTTCCTCATATGCACCTCCGTGGTCCACCAGCAGATGGCATACTTCAGCAGTCCTTCAGTTCAAAGCCTGGTCAGAGTTTGAACTCACTGCAACACAGACAGCAACAGAATCCCACCTAGAGGCTGTTCAGAGCCTTGCAAATTCAAGCTTTCTCAGAGGCTATTCTCCAACCTTTGTTGGCAACCCCCTTCCCTTTTGCCCAGTAGGATATAATTCCACTCCCCTTTGGGTCCTCAACAACCAGTTCCAGTCAGTAGGGAGGTTGGCTGAGAGGGATGGATATCTTCAGTGGTGTGCCAGCTCCCAAGGCAAACGATGGTGGGGCTTCACCTAGCCTGGAAGGGCTTGTGGGACACAGCAGACTACATCTGCTGGCCAAAAGATGAATCAGCCTTAGGCTGCCTCTCTCTCTCTCCCGTTTCCTGGGGAGGTGGATCATTGTGGCCCCCTCTGTACATATTCACCAGCCAGAGGCCAGATAATTCAAAGCTGTCTGCTCATAGTGTAGGGGGAACTGTGCCAGTAGCTGCAGCTGCAGCTTCCACTTACAGCCTTTCCATCAAGATTCTTTTCCTGTGCCCCTCTCTCTTCTGGGTGGTGTCCAGCCTTTCCCTGGTATCCTAAACCCTAGAACATTCCCCATCCCCCAGGCCATTTCTGCCTGTCCTCTAGCTATTTTCTGGGAGAGAAGTAAGTCCTATGTCTCCCTAATCCACCACCATCCAGGAATTCTTTCTATTCAAATTTTTTAGGCTTTGATATCAAAGTTATTTTGGCTTTATGAAAAGAATTTAGAATATTTTTTTCTTCCCATGTTTGAGATGATTTTAAATACCTTTGGCATTGTTTTCAACAATTGTGAAACAATATGGGCCTGGTGCTTTTTGTAAGGGCATGGGACATGGCATTTTGACAAATTTCTCAATTTATAGCAATATAATCATCTTCGACTTTGTTTTTCATTTAAGTTTTGCCATTTCATCCTTGCATAGAGTGAGCATATTGGGCTCTTTTGACTCTTTTACTTTCCTTTGTACCAATAGTTATTAAATTCCTTATCATTTCTTTTGCATTTTTGTGATTTCTCCACTTAATAAATTGATTAATTTATTTAGTTCTTTATTTCTATTGTTGTTTTAAGAAACTTTTGGATTTACTTACTGATTTAGTTTTCTCTATTATATATTAATTTTTCTTTAATTTTATTGTTTTACTTTTGTTTACTTTAATCATTTCCCCTAAATTTCTTAAGTAAGATGCATAATTCACTTATTTTCTTTCTTTCTTTCTTTCTTACAATTTTTAAAGCTACATTTAAATAAAGTATTGAAAGCTATACAATTTTCTTTGCACACACCCTCAATAGAGTCCTATGTGCTGGATTTAATATTTTCATTATTATAATTTTCTAAATTTTCAGTTTAGATCCCCTCTTTGAATAAATAATTATTTAACAGAAATTTTAAAAAAATACTTTCAGGTTTTACATGCCTTTATTTCCTAGTTTTAAAGTTAATTGCAAGTTTCTTTGCACTGTGATGAGAGAATATCTATACTACTATTTTTTAGCAAATTATTGACATTTTCTAATACATGGTCATTTTTGCAAATGTTCCATGGATGCTTGAAATGATGTATTCTCTATTTTCAAGGTTAATAGTTTAATATATACTAATTATAATTACCCTTTCATTTATGTAACTTAAATCACATGTATTCGTATTCAATTTTTTTTGGTCCACATAGACTATTTTGAAGAAAGAGGGATGAACCAAAAGTTCCCATTACTAATGTATCTTTGTTTATTTCTCCTTGCGTTTATGAGGTTTTCCCTTTATAAACATTGATGGCATATAATTTGGGGGAATATATTAACAATTTTCATATCTTTTCTTTCTACATTATATTGTGCCCTACTTGGTTCCATGCAGAAGATCAGTCTAACTTAGACTTTGTTTGACATGAAGTAAATAATCCTTGCTTTTTTTTATTTCATTTTTTTAGTAAACATCTGTCAATCTTTTAAAACTCTAATCTTTCTGAGACACTTTGGAGTATCTTTTTGTTCATTAGAGTTGGGTTTTATTTTGTGATCCAGTCAGATTTTTTTTTTCTTTTAATAGGAGAGCTTAGCCTATTATAAGTAATATGACAGACATGTTTGATCTTCATTCTGTGTTGTATTTTCTTTTTATTTGAGGTGAAATTCATATAACATAAATTAACTAATTTGAAGTGAACATTTCAAGGACATTTATAACACTCCTAATGTGCAACCTGTTGCACTTTAAAATATACTATTGAAGCATATTTTCAAATATGTTGTTTGGATTGAATATAATCCTTTACTGTGTTCAATCTGCTTGTGTGAGTGTTTCTATCTTAAGAAGATTTTTATTTTTGTTCTAATTTTACCTTTATAACTAAAATTTAAATAATGACTTTAATCCTCTGTTTTCTACCACTAGCAATAATATGTCCCATTGCCTAAAGGTGCATATATATTTATGTCTTACTTCTAGACAAAGCTACCCAATCATCTCTTGGTTGGATGAATTTCATCTTCTTAATAAGGACTCATAGGATAAGTTTAATAAGTGGTCCTTATAGGGTCATGATTGATCTATAACTCTTTTACTTAGAATACAGTTTTCCTTGGTATAAAATCTCATACCTTCTTTCCTAGCAGATTTCTAATATATTACTCTATTTTCTTTCATGTTTCATGGTTCCATGCAGAAGATCAGGCTAGCCTTGCTCTTTTCTCTTTGTAATTGACCTGATTTATTGACCTGGCTGCCTAAAGAATATTATCATTATCTTTGAAGTGCAGCATATTTATCAGAATCTATCTTTGTTAATTTTCTAGTCAATTTTCATGGGACACAGTGTGTCCTTTCAATATGTGGTTCATGTCCTCACTTATTTCAGAAATCATATCTTCTAATGTTTGTTCTGTTCAATCAATTCAGTTAATTTCATTGAAGGCTCATTTTTTATTACTTTTTAATTTCTGTTGCCTCTTCTCCATATCTATTATTTCCCTCTAATTTTAAACTCTTTTATTTCTATTTTATTTTGTCATGTATGTATTTGATGCATTTTCTGAAATATCTATTTTCTCTGTGATCCTCAAATTTTGTCCTTTTTGCAATGGCTTCATTTTTCCCTTTTACTTCTTTCCTGAGTTATGCCAACTCCTTTTCATCTTCTGTTCTCATACCATTTTTCCCTTGGGTATTTACACTTTTGTTTTATACACTTGTTTCATGGAGGTGATTACTTAATCAATTTATTTATGTATTTTGTATTTTAATAATAAATAAAATCCTGGCATATTTTTTATCTGTTCCATGAGAACGGTTTTTCAGGTGTGCATTTGTTTTCAGCTGCCTGAACAGGAAAACACCAAATGACAATTGCTTCAAGTAAAATCTATCCCTCATTCATGTGAAAGTAGACTGAAGATAGGCAGCCTAGAATTGGTAAGTATCCACAAAGTCGTCAGTTGTTTGGGTTCTTCTAATTCACTGCACTCTCATCCAAGATGGTGGCTAGTAGGTTGAAGGAAGGGAGAAGAAGATACCATAAACACTTTAAGTAAACTTTTCAAAAGTTTACTTAACATTCCTGCTTATATTTCTAAGACCGAACTTAGGCACAGTACCACTCTTATCTGCAAAGGAAACTGTGAAATGTAGTATATCAGTTTGGTGGCTGTGTGGCAGCTATAAATTAGGATTCTTTTAGTAGAAAGAAGGTGAGATTAGATTTTGTGGGGGAGGGAGTTGACAGGGATTTAAGAGCAGACACTCCCACAAGATACTTTTCTTGTCCCCTCCCACCCATACCTTTTATTATTTATCACTTAAGAAAGTTAGTTTTTTCCCTGAATCAATTCTTTTCAGAAGTTTCATATGTGGAAAAGCCACATCCTTTCAACATGATTTCCATGAGAACTGGTTTTTCCCCAGAACCAACAAGGAGAACTAGCCATGGATTTTTCTTCAATAAAAAGACTTTGCTATTTCATACCTGTTCTTGATGTTATATACCATGGATTTAGGTTTTATATCTCAGAATATGCTCCTCAATTTCAGTACGTGTATTTTTTGCTGTTTCTTTCTGAAATCTATAGCCACTATCAAATCTTCCAGTGGGACCTTTTTTCCTCCACTTTCTCCCATGTTCCATTTCCATTCTATCTGTTCCATCTCCATTCTGTTAAGCTTCTTTCCAGCAATCTGAGAATCATGAGTTTTAGCTGACTCCTAGTTTTGCCAGAAAATAGATTTTGTATTTCTGTTTCATACCTCCTTTACTTATGGATAAGGATAAAATGCTGACTTTTTGTCACTATATTCAAACTGGAGGTCCAGTCCATCACTTTTTATAATCCATTCTACAATTACTTTGTGTCTAGACATCAAGCATTTTCTTGGCTTTGACGATTAGTTTGCTTCCTTATTTACAGTTTTCTGGCACCCTTTCATTCTTTATGATTTCTCAACTTGCTGCCATAGTTCTGAACAATCATTTCTGTGAATTCATCTAACACCTTAGATTATTATCTTTTAGAACCATTTGAATTTATTTAAAGCAGATTCCCTCTTGATGTCATAGCTAACTTGAATGTCCATTTCTTTTCTACATTTGTTCTATTCCTTAAATTCTATTCTATTCTTTCCATTGTATTATAACCTCTGTGCTAGGGGAAAAAAATGGCAGAAGCAAAACAAGAACAGAGACGTTCTGCTTTCTCTCTGTCATCTGTTAACAATGTTATCATCCCCATGCAGCACACTCTCCCTCTCTGTGAAGATGATGAGAAGCACTGATTATAAAACAGGATTTATGGCTTTTTTTTTTTAAAGCATTCATATTTTGTTTTCTAGGTGCTCACAAAATGAAATATACAGCTTGGAATTGGCTACCTTCCCTAAGTGAGGTTATTCATTTTTGATAAATACTAGAATGAATATGATGATTTAATAATTTGGACAGCTGAACAAATTTCTCTCTTTATTTCAACATTCTTAACCTAGATCTTTAATTACACAATCTTTATCATTCATTCTCTTTGCCATACCTTCAACTGTTATTGATCCTGTAACATAACAACCTGAGATTCTTTCTGGACATCAATGCTTTAACAACCTCTCTCAAACTACATTTCATGGTATTAGCCGAATGTATGTTTCTCTTTGCACAAGTCATAGCTCCAGACTACCCATGCCTAAATTGTTTATATGTATCTTCACAAGGCTACAATGAATTAGAGCTTATGTCGCTAAAAATCATTTTGGTCCACTGTTTTTAGCTTTACCTTAAAACTCCCTAATTCCATTCACTTCTCTATATCAAATTTTTAAACTGCAGAACAACCATTTCTTCAAAGGCTTAGATGGAAGCATAAAGAGTGAAACAGCAGTAAGCTATTTTAAATAAATATCCAATATTATCCATTGTCCAAGAGCAGGTTTTGAGCTCTTCTCTCATCACAATTTCAAGGAAGCAAGGAGAGGATGACAACGATCTTAACAAGGTATGTAACGTAGACCAGGGGTTCTTAACCTTTTTAGTTTCATGCACCCCTTATGAAGTCCACATTATACTGTATATTATTTAATAAATATATCACACCCACACCAACACATCCCCACAAGAATAATGTTTTTTTGAATTTCTCTTCAAGCTCCCGGACCCCTTGTTAGTTCCTTGGTCTCACCCAGGGCAACTAACAAGAAGGTGATGATGGACAACCAAGGAACTGAGAGAGTCTACAACTGCAAGCAAGAAAGTCCCATCCATCATCAGCCATATGGGATCAAAGTCCCCTCTCAATTAGAGGTGGAGTGGGCATCACCATCCCAGAATCCTCAGGATTGGGGAATGAACTATGCACTAGAGTGGATTTACTGGTATTCTACTATAGACTTGTTGTGATTGTAGCAATGGAAGAAATTATATCATTGATGTGGAAGCGGTGGCCACTGGAGTTCTGAGGGCAGGGAGAGGGAAAACAGGTGAAATATGGAGGCATTTCTGGGACTTGGGAATTGTCCTGAATGACATTGCAATGACAGATATAAGCCATTATAAATCTCTCCATAACCTACAGAATTCAGTGGGAGAGAGGCTAAACTACAATGTAAACTTTAATCTACATTTAGTGGCAATGCTCCAAAATGTGTTCATCAATTGCAATGAATGTACCTCACTAATGAAGGATGTTTTTAATGCAGGAAAATGTGGAAGGTGTAGGGAGCGGGGCATGTGGGAATCCCCTATATTTTTTTATGTGACATTTGTATAATCTAAATATCTTTTCAAAAATTAAAAATTAATTTTAAAAAAAAGCACCCCTTATATAGAGGAAGGTCCTGGCCAGACAGAAAGTAAAAGAAAAAGCCCATCACTCCTGGTTTAGTGTGAGAAGAAGATGGGGACTGAGAGAAAAGAAGTAGAGAAACCTGTGTCCTGTTGCCTCTCTGCAGATTTCTGCTTGCAGAGGTGGTGGTGTGTTCAGCATATTAGGGAGATGCCCAAGGAAGGTTGCTTTCCTAGATTCATGTATTGAACTCCAGGAGAAAGCCTCTGTACTGAACAGTTCTGTCAACATAATGCAACTTCAGGAGGGTTTAGACAGGAAGAGTATCTCTCTTGCACTATGGAAACTTTTTCAATTCCCTTCAAGTCTGCACGTTGAATTAAAAGCCAGTGTGCTGCCACGAGGTTCACAGTATTGGGAGACATGGGACTCCGTTATAGGTGTTACAACCCTGACACTTCAGACCACGGGCTGGATCAGTTATGGGGAAGATACTCTGAAGCATCTGCAGGGCAGCAGGAAGAAGAGGGAGTCAGCAGGGTGGGGCCCTTGAGTTCTGGCTGGGACTACCCTTGAGTTCTGGCTGGGACTATATATATATATATATATATATATATATATATATATATATATATAT
>JAKSZT010053872.1:3135775-3160019 GCA_026826555.1 Tolypeutes matacus
TATATATATATATATATATATATATATATATATATATATATATATATGCCATAGTTTTCCCAGCCACAGTCATGCAAAGAGAATACCTCAGTATTTGATCAAGACAAGGTTAGCTCAGAAGATGCCTGCAAGAGTTCAGCCAAGTTTCAGCACAATACCAAAGCATCCTCCAAATGCCTTGAAATCATTTCTTTCTCTCTCATTCTCAGCCCAATGCCATTTTGAAGAGGAACAGGGTAAGAAGAGCTCTCTGTCAGCCTAGGCAATCATTCCAAAGAAACTCTGTTAAACTCAGGAGTTTATAAATCTGATTTGACTAATTTTAGGTGTCTGTGTACATGTGTGGCATGTATGTGTGTGCATGTATGCATTTGCTTCTATCCAGTAGGTGGGAGAGTCTTACAGGAAGGTCAGAAATTTTAGAGCAGCAAAGGAGCTATATATATTTTTACATATGTTGTTATGGTATGAATAAATTTGCAACACCTTTAAATGATGGCAAACATGCTCTGATTAAATCTGTGGTAAGGGATATATACTGATTTTCATATATTTTCCCAATAAAACTATATTATTATCTTCATTTATATCTATATTTTAGTTTACATTTACTTTTTAAATTTTATGAAATATTCCAGTCAGAGAAAATGAAAAACATTCATTACAACTACCTGTGTAACTACCACCAATTTTGCTTTGCTTTACACTTTGTTTGGATTTTTAGATAGAAATAAAACACTACAGAAATAGTTGAATGTGTCTTATCCACAGGACAAATGTCTGAAACACAAAACAGCTCATATGCAATTAGTCAAAGGGATATGTCAGTTTAACACAGACTACTGCTGGTTCACACGTGATTTTTACTAGCATGCTAATGCTTTGTACCACCAAGTAGCACTGCTGAATGCAAAGAGCATTAACAGCTGAAAGTAGCCAGTGGCAAGCATCCACTCCCTGCACATTCATTCCTCTTGGATCAGTTTGGTAAGCTCTTCCACCCGCCACCATTGTGCTTTTTGCCCTTATTTCTACAACTCAGCAACAACAATCCTATCTCATACAACCTTCCACCAAGTTAGCGTCACTCATTTTTTCCAGGTGAGGTTTGTCAAGAGCTGAGCTGAGGACAGTGAGTTGAGCTGTCAGGTGTGGAGGCAGCCCATAAAGACAACAATCAAGCCAAAAAGGAAGTGAGCTGTAAAGCCTTTAGTAACTCACTGCAAGGGTATAAGCCAGAGGTTAACCTGGCGAAAAAAGTGCTGGCCTTCCCCAGTTCTGTTTCCCACCAGGGAAACGCAGCTGGGCGAGGGTCAGATTGATCGACGCAAATGTGGGGTACGTCTCACTGTCTAGGGCGTCCTGAACAAAATGCTCCTGAAGTTTTATGAAACGGAGCGCAGGGAGGTAAGTTAGAGTGGAGAAAAAGTCTCCTCATCCCTCTACCTCCCGCAATGAAGACATCTCAGTGGGGGCGCCTGAGGAAGACCTCAGGTTAGAAGACAGATTTGGTTAAGAGCATGGCTAACCCGTGGGTGTTGAGTTCTTGACCCTTAACTCTCTTCGGAAACTGAAGTGCACTGGCTGTGCGAGGAGGGCAGCTTCCTCCCCTGAGGTCTGTCGGGAAAGTCTTCATAATTGCCCATGCTCAGGCCTGAAAATTTACATAGGATTTTGGTCAGAAGCCATTCTCCTCAAAGTCCTGTATTTGCTAGTGTATTTCTGTATTTATTAGGAAGTTAAAAGTGTCTTTATTATTAAGTGTCCTTTTAACTGGTCTAATATGTACATTGGGATAGTTAATGTGTTGGTTAGTTCATTGGTTAAAATTGCATATGTTTTGAGTGGCCTGTTATTTAATGCATGATTTTGCAGAATATGTTTGTGCATTTTTTTCAGGAACACTTATGTTAGTTGAGAAATACCTATATGTGCATTTTGAGAAGGGGAACTAATTAGGTTTGGTGGCATCTTTATTTGTGTTCTCAAAACCAAAGTAGCATGTTTCATGCTCATCTAGAATCCTCCCAGCTTGTGTTCTGGTGCCCCATCTAACTCCCTGAAACACTGTTTTCTGTCAAAAATGAGTTCTACTCTGTCCTGTCCTATTATCCTTCGAAAGACCTTAACAAATTTATTTCATTCTTGTCTTGATGAACTGCATTTGTCTGCTGCCTTCTCTACCTTAGCACTAAGAGCATGTTTAATTATGTTGCGGTGATTTCACAGCCATGTTAAAGCTTTTGTTCTATTTGTTCAAATATTTAGTAAAAGCTTAGAGAATACCCAGCACCAATGAACCAGACAAAGATCTCAAAGGTTTCAAGGACACCATATTCCTCTTTAGTTGCCATCACCATAGTCACAACTGTGGGTGATTTGATTTGGGGACAGTATTGCTTCCTAGCAATAGTGGCTATGGAGTCAAATCACCAGGGTCAAATCCTGCCACTACCATATCCTGACCAGGTGGCCTGGGACTTATTCCTTAACCTCTTAAATCCTCAGTTATTCCAAATGGAACATCCTCCTCTTGAGATTATTGTTCCATCTTATATAACATTAATTGAAACAATGCACATAAAGCCCTGGTAACACGTAGTGAGGATGCAGTGAATGTTAGTTCTTATTAACGCAGTGACTTTTTAAACCCACAGTTGGGAAAAAATCATTTCATGAACTTCTGAAGAGTAATTTTTACTGCTGGGAAAGCTCCAGAACAGATTTGCTCCTTACTGTGGCAAATAATAGAGCACAAAAACATAGATTTGAGTTGTGACCTTCATTTTAGAAGCAGCATAATTTTCTCCTATGCATTGCAATATTCCTTTAAGTGTTCTTTGCATGACATTTATAAGAACTCAAAATAAATCTCTCAGCTTCATGTTTTTTCCCCTTCATACTCAGTGTTAAGAGATTATTTCTTGGCATTTGGTGAAACACTGTTGCCCCCACTTTCACCCTGCCTCTTATAAATACTTAAACACAAAATGGCTTGCTATCATACAGGCTTACCCATATTAACAGTTTGAACAACTGTTGTGAAAGCAGGAATGGGAAATGGAGAGATTTTGTGGTCTTTCACATACGTGTTGCCAAGGAAACCATTTATGTTAGCTCACAGTCAAGCAGGCTTTTGTTTTGTGTCTTCATTTCCACAGGAGGAAAATAGAACTCAGATTTCCTAAGGATGCCTCATTAAACATTAAACTAATTTTAAAAATTATTTTAAAAATTATTTTTAAAAGTATAAACTCCATTAGTCATGGAATGCAATAGAGCAAATATGTTTTTCAAACCAACTGAAATTTATTGTTATGCTTAATAAAATTACATTTGCGACTTCGTGGATTATAGGCAGTTTACAAAGAGCAGAGAGCTTCCACTACAGTCAAGAGCTGTGACTAGTTTATCTTCATTTCCAACATGATTGCTATCTTGAAGATACCATCAGGTGATAAATGAAAAAGCTCGGAAGACTGGATTCTTACCCTGAATTCACCACTTGATATCTTGGAGTCTGTTTATAATCGGCATAAGATACTTTTTCTTTCTCCTCACAGGGTTGTTTGGGGCCTCAAGTTAGAAAAAGGCTGTGAAATATATTGCAAACTGCTGAACTGTTATTTAAATATGTAGATATATAATGTGACTTTTGTAATATTTCCAAATGTGTTAGAAAAATACAAAATCAAATTATTTTGAAAAGGAATAATTTGGCCATTTTAATCGACATTTTAAGAATGAGAAAAATAACTAATAGAGATTAAAATCAAAGATTTAGTACTTTGTGATAACAGCCCAGAACAGAGAGGATTGGGATCTAGAGATAATAGTCTTTCCTTCAAGTCTTTCCCTGCTATGGATTATCCTAAATGCTGTGAACAGATTCATCCTGTTATTGCCTTGATCAATGTCCTATATCTTTATGGTCTATCATACCTGGTTTTCAGAATGCTTCATAATCTGAAATCAATCTCTTCAGTTTCATGTCTTTATTTTCAGCATGTATCCTCTGTTCTTACCAGGTATATTTTATCCCATCCCCAAATCAATCCATAATCATTTATACTCTACTAACTATGGAATAAGCATGTTTTAATTTTTTGTTATTCGCTACACATGGTAAATAGTGCTGAACACATAGGAACTTCATCAGTACTTGTTGATTGCTCATTTAGTGTCTGAGCGACGGACAGCAGCTGCCTTCTCAGTATCTTTCATTTATCATATCATTCAGATATCACCATCTAATGAGGTCATTGACTATTTGTCAGTCACCATCTTTTAAAAACCTAGATTCAAATTTTAGAAAAAACTTTGTAAAATTAATGCAACAAAATTATGGAGTGTATGTTGGCTTACACTCTCATGCAGTGTCAGACTGGGTCTTCATTGCAACAATATCATTTTTTTCTAGTGATGTTTTCATCCTCCTGGATTTCTAAAGAGTTCTTATATTACCTTGATGGAACATATTACCTTGATGGCAATCTTTTTTTCCTGCTAAATTACTGTCCATTTGTAAAATCAAAATTTATAAAATTTATTAAAATAAATCACTATGGTGTAGTAGAAAGGGTATTAAAATTGCACAAAAGCATGAGTTCAAGTGTTGATTCTATTTATTACCATACACGTTTCTTGTCTAGGTTTATTAATCTAAAACTGGAAGAATAATACCTAGTTGATTCAGTTGTAGTGAGGTTTAAATGATGGAAAATATGGCAATCCACCAAACAGTGAATGATGCCTAGTACATGGCCAGCAAATAGTGACTAGATACTCAAAAATCCTCAATATCAACTTAAATTTTAGTCTCTGGATTTCTTAACAACTGGGAAAGATAATTTGGGGGCAGAGATCATTCTTAAACTTGTTACTAATAGATTTCACTTTCTCAGTTAAAGAGAAAATTATCTTTTCATAGAATAATTAAAAGGCAATTATTTTCTACTGTTGAATGGTTTCTCATTAAAGGATATTAAATGTTCACTAACCTGTTTAATTTCTAGGGACACCATAATGAGTACCTGCATTTTAAATAACCTGAATGATCTTGCATGGTGATTTCTTTGAAAAAGTAGATCTTCAAGTCAGATGCACAAATAGAATGGTCTCAACACAATAACTGATTTCACTGCTTTTAGAAATTAGCACAAGATATTTGACTGTCTCTATCAGCCTAGATTTGGAAAAATCTGTGGTCAGTTGAATTTCAAAAGGAGGAATTTTTTTCTGTAGTTAGGCTAGTATTATAAAAAGTATTTATTGGGAGATGGGGGGAAAGAACAGAGCTTGCTGGGAAATGGGAGAGAAGGACAGAAATTCACACTGAGATTTGGTATGGGCTCCTCTAGGCAGAAAGAACAAGATTTGACTTGTGTGGTCACCTGTTAAGCTATTAATTATTCTTCCTCTTGCTAATGCTAAGGGGAGGGGCCCCAGATCTTATTGGTGACCCCACCAATGGTGGGGGCCAGTGGTGAAGACTGTTTGGAATATCCAGGACCTCTCCTCAGCCCCAGAATGAGCCCCTCCTGAGACCTCAATGTTGAGGTCAAAGTCTCAGCAGGTTCTCATGGCCATGTTGTCTGTCGGCCATGTTGTCTGTTGAGACAGCAGCCTTCCCCCTTTCACTATACTAACCTGCCTAAACTTCCCCCTCAGAGAGTTCAAGCCCTTATTCTTAAGGGGGGCTGAGAGAGGATGGTCATTCTTCTGTAGTTACTTCCTGCTGACTAGGGCAGTAGTCCCTGCCTGATGGCATAAACCTCTCTGGCTATTCTATTGTGATTGAGGGAAGATGGGTTCGGCACCCTGGATGAAATCCCCACATATCTAACAAGGTGTTGATTCTGTAAGAAATAAACTTAATTAGAATTTTGAAGGTACATGATCCTATTAAAAGGATAAAGAAGATGGTGGTAGGTGGGCCCAAAAAGTGCCGACCATGACATACTGGACTACAAGAGTGTGAAAGGCCAGGTGCCTTCAGAGGCTGCATCTTCCCAAAGTTATGGGAAATGGCATTCTTCCTTGAGTTCTTTTATACTGTTGATTAACTCTAGTGAGAGATTGTGGTAGACCTGTTGGGTTTGGATATAAACTGCCAACCCATTTCCCACAGCAGTGGTTATGCTTAGGATAGCTAGGAGAGGTATGAAGAGAGGCACTGCCATAGACATAAACTCACAAAGGCAGTGTAGGCAACAACAAGACAAGCATATGGCAAACACAAAAAAGAGAGTACTTGAGAGAGCCATTCCTTTATCTTACAGGCAAGTTCATTAACTAGTTAAAAAATGAATTAAGTTTACCAGGAATTTTTAACATGTTCAATGTCACTCTGTATATAATCTAGAATAGGAAGTATATCATCATAATCATCAGACATTCAGGATAGTATGTAATACTAATCAATGCACAAGTTCCTCTTTGAGCTGCAATTAATAGAGCTAAGCTCCAGGTTTGCAGTACCATACATGTTATCTCTCCATGGGAGCAGGCCATAATGCCAATTGTGTTTAAGTTCTACTTATATCACTCTGTTAATCACTTGGTATGCCCTTTACACAGCCAGCATGCTGCAGCACCATTGACTTTCCTTCCTGGTAAGGCTCCAGTGTTTCACTGGCCTGGTGCATAGCGCCCTTCAGCATTATGAAACAGAGGCGGTCTGGAGGCAATGTCCATTGTACATCTGGCCATGTTGAGTCATCGCCGGCAGCTGCAGGGGTCTGAAACTGCAACATAGTCTCCTACCACTTCAGGAACATAATCAGAGATGCAGTAGATAGCTTTATTGTTTTGGGGGTCAGTGACCAACCTAGTCAATAACTCAAATGGAGAGCCACTATGCAGGGTATTTGGGCCGGGTTTGAGAGTTTGACAATACTGAAGTCTGTCTCTTGTGGTTTTTATACACTTTCTAAACACTTCCAATGCAGTTTATAACATATCAAATGAACTTTTTAGTATTTTGCTTTTTTACTTCAACACCTTTACCATGATTACATTAATTAACAGGTATTTTACTTTAGCAGCACAGGAAAAATGACTTTCTCAATTATTTTATGAAAATCTAAGATTCCCAATGGAATCAAGGTTATCTTCTCTTACCACCACTTTAATATATAGATTGAGGTGGCCTTTGGCAGGTTTCCCTGTTATGAAATTACTTTTTGCTATTAATATTGATTTAGGTTTCTAATAAATAATGGCTTCCTGGAATTAACCATTCATATGCTTCAGTTTAGAAGATACTTTTACAAACTCCTTATAATTAACCATAACCACATAGAATGATTACTTTACCTTAAAACAAGCTTATTAAATTACAATTAGCAACTAATTAAATTTACTTTATCCATTTAAGAGGGCAGATCTACATTTCTTTCTTTAACTTTATTAGATATGTACTTACAACTTTCATCATCTCAAAGATTTAATGCATATAATGTTGATTTATTTTATTAGTATCCTATAAACCTAGGGAGATTACTTCAATGCCAACTAAAATTAAAACTGTGAATAGTCTTAAAAACATGCTGACTGCTAGGTTCTGGAATAATTATAATTTAATTTGTTTTAAAAGAACTTTCCATAGCTTTTAAGGACTCTTTCTTTACTGATTGAAATTTGATAATAGGATTACTAACCACCCTTATTTTAAGGATGTTAAAAGGTTTAAATTGGGGGAATTATAGGGCAAACTGATTCTTAATTCCCCAGCCTAGAAGATAGAGTTTTAATCTGCCACACCTAGCTATTCCCTCAGAGCTCTTGCAAAGAGAAGACCTTGGGGGCTGGGTAGGTCAAAGAGCTAGGGAAAATCTTTTCCCCTTTCCCAATAGTTTCTATATTCAGATTTCCATATGAGCTTTCCATCCTGCTTAGCCTAATTTGGGCTCAAAGGGAGGGTTTTTAAGTTAACAAAGAGCTAAAGGTTTGCAGAATCCTTCTCCATATTTTCCCCTCCCCCTTTTCACAGCATTTCCTACTGCTCCATATGTTTCCTCCAGTCTTTCATGATCTCCCAAGTCTCTAAACCTTTGCATATGTGCTTTCTTCAGCTGTGAATGTCCTTCCCTTTGTCTACCCGAAGAACTCTTACTCATCCTTCCAATTCCATCTCTATTCTCTCAACACTTTGTAAAAGGCCCAATTAGCAGACTTGCACAATTTTGAAATAATTTGAATTCCCCACCCCCATTATTAAATTTCGAGCTCTTTGACAGGATTTAACACACCAGATTTATTCTTGGTTCTTCACAACTTACTACGGCATCTGACAGGCAGTGGTCAATAAATGTTTGCTGCATTATTGAAACAGTTTAAATAGCTTCATTTTCTTTTATAAGTAGGATAATTTTTGACACAAATTCCAGGAAATAATGAAGAGAAAAGGGCCTTGCATCCAGTGAAAACACAAAAAAGAAGAGACTTTCAGTGAGAAGATGCTTAGGGAGGCAGAACTATAACCCAAAGGAGATGAGCTTGAGAACAGTTCAAGACTGGACTTCAAAGAGAAAAGAGGTTTATAGACAGTGAAAACCTTCAAATCATAAATATTTTCTCTCTAAACAGTAGAGTTTCCCTTGAAAAATAAAAAATAATTTATGCATTCTAAAAGCTATGCAAGAGGTGAAATTGGCATAAAACAGTGAGGTTGGAAGGTAGAGTATTCACCTAGTAACTGTATATGGGAGTGTGTTCTTATCACCTTGCCATGATATATCTAATCTTTCAACTTTCTTTATTCCTTTGTACTTCCAGTTAAAAGCCATCCTTTGCTGATGCTAGCATGATTTTTTTGAAAAATTTTTATCTTTATAAATTGATTTATATTTACATTTGATATAAATGGAATCATACAATATGTTACACAATATATTTAGTTTATAGTAGTGCAATCATACAGAATTTGTCCTTTAGTGTCTGGCTTGCTTCACTCAACATAATGTCCTCCAGGTACATCCATGTTGTCATATGCTTTATGACTTCTATTCTTATAGCTGCATAATATTCCATCGTGTGAATACACCACAGTTTGTTTATCCATTCATCATTTGATGGACACCTGGGTTGTTTCCAACTTTTGGCAATCATGAATAATGCCGCTATGAACATTGGTGTGCAGATATCTGTTCATGTCACTGGTGTCAGTACTTCTGGGTATATACCCAGTAGTGGTATTACGTGACAAATCTATAGTCAACTTCTTTAGGAGTCTTGAATTTTTTCAACTTTAATATTTGAATGACCCAACACTCAAAATTCATTTCCATTAAGAGGAATGTAGTAAGTCAATACACCATGGAAAATCTCCAGCAATAAAGTTTTACTATCCTGCTATGTATGGTATATTCGTTTCCTATTTACTGATGTAAGAAATTACCATAAACTATGTGGCTTCAAACAACACAAATTTATCATCTTACAGTTCTATGGGTTAGAAGTCCAACACAGGTCTCACTGGGCAAAGTCAAAGTTTTATCAGGGCTCTAGTCCTGGAGGCTCTAGGGGAGGATCTCTTTCCTAGCTTTCTCAACTTGTAAAAGCCACCACATTCCTTGTCTAGTGGCCTGCCCTCCATCTTCCAAGCCAGAAATGTAGCATTTTTCTGATCCTGCTTCCATCATTACATTTCTTTGACCCTCTCTTCTGCTTCTCTCTTCCACTTTTTTTTTGAGGGGGGGCACCTGGATAATCCAGGAAAATCTTCCTATTTTAAGGGTCAGTTGATTAGCAACCTTAATTCCCCTTTGCCATTTAACCTAACAGTTTTTAGGTTCCAAGGTTTAGGATGCAGGCTTCTTTGAGGGGATCATTATTCTGCCTGTTGCACCTGATAATAGAAACTTGTTTAGCCCCACCCATAAAAAATATAACTTGAAGGAGGTCAAGAGTCAAGGTAGCTAATGATGTTAGGCAGGTTCTTTCTAGGCAGTTGCATAATTCAATATAAGTTAAACAGGTACCACATTCCTTTCCTTCTTATTTGGCACAAAAGTTAAATGTTCCCATTAGACAATTATTACTTTACTCTTGTCACCTCCTCTTAAAATATATACACCTCGAAGAATATATTCCAGGAAGTGCATAATATGTTTTTAAGTCAATCCACAAAATATTGTAGAAAAGATTTCCCCTGTTGCCTTAAATGATCTAGCAATAGACATGCAAGATGTTTTTAGTGCTAAGTAGGGCACATGCAATCACAATTGTATTTGCCATCATCCCGACAGAGAAGTGTTAAGATCATCAATATCAAAAAGTTATTTGTGTTGAAGTCATTATTCATTTTTGTTTAAAACCCTACTCTTCTGTATTCATTTATGCTTGAAAAGATCAAAGGGGGAAAAAAGAGAAGTGTGGTTTCTGGAAAGAACCCACAGAGGACTAACAGGGCCTTTTTAACTAAATTGAAATAAAATCCCATATCTGAGAAAGAGTATTAAAAATGAGTTATAATGCAGGTTCTCTGGGAGAGTCATGATACAGTTAACCTACAGGGGTTGAGAGCTCAACACAGCAGGCCCTGCCTGATCTTGGCTGGATAAAATTAAAGTAGATAGACATAAATCAGGAATTTCCAAAGAAAAAAGGAACATGTTAGGGGTAATTGCTCTTTGGGCTCTCATAAGCCATCAGGGGCTAGAAATATGATTTGATAAGTAAAGAACATTTTAGTTTAAAAATATTTAATATCTAATTGAAATAATTGCTACTTTTTAAATTGAAATGTATGATTCATGTGGATCTGTCCACTCAGTGATGGCTACCCAAGAAGCAAAACAAATTATTTTAAATAATTAAAATACCCAGAGTATTAAATCAACTAACTGATAAATCTATTACTGTATCATTATACTTTGTATGTTTCAAATTAGTCAGATATTGGCTCTGTCTTTACAGAGTTTACTGTTTGATTAATTTGACACTGGTATGGACATTTACAAGAAAAACATAAGGCTTAATAGTGTAACCAGAGATAATATACCATGAAGATTACAGCTTGGTTTAAATAAGTAAACTAGCACATTTCAGACTCCACAAACACAATCATTGTCTGATTAACTTAATTCAAAGGAATGAAGGAAGAATAAGGCACCAGCATAGGGCCTTCACATCCAGGCATCATAACACATTGAAACATCAGATTATAGTAGTTAATACAGCAACTTGCAAAATACAGTAAGCTTGACAGTAGATTTCTCTTGCTCCTACTCTCCTGCCACCACCATTATGATGATTCAGATGCTCTCTATCTTTCCTTCTGGCACCCTCTATTTTACCCTATACCACTATCCTCCTAATAGCTTTTTCTTAGTGCCAATTTGTATTTTAGCTTATGCCTTACTCTCTATATATCTTTCACTTCATGCTTCCAGAGAAGAACATCTGGGTGCTATCTTTATAGCAATGTTACAAGTTCTTCCGTTAATAGAGGATGACTACAATAACAGTAAATCTACTTTGGTCCGTGGTTGCACTCCCCTCTTATGTTTGTTCAGTCCTCATTCTTGAGGGAATTCGGCTGAGAGGGGACTCAGATATATGATGGGGCAGATGAAAGTAATTGTTTTGCTTGCAGTTGTAGATACTCCTTGTTTTTTGGGGATGGGACTTAACCATCACCATTATTTGATTGTTTGTTCAGGGCAACCCCAAAGAGTAGGAGTTGGCCGCAACTCTGCTGGCATTCAGGGCTCAACTGGCATATGAACAACCCGAAGATTTAAGTCTCTGAGAGAGATATTTAATGAGTGTATTTAAAGTTATAGGTTCAAATAAAAGTAGAAGAATCATGATTAAAGGAATTATAAATGAGTATAACTCTGTTATATTGGGGAAATAGATTAGCTTATATCCCTAAATAGGATCTGCCGAGGGGGTGTTGATTTCATGAGGCTGTGTGCCTTGTTTCTGGTGTCTGGGACTCCTAGACTTTAGGGAGCACTTTTATTTGAGGCTTTGTTTACTGTGGCAGTTAGTGAGATCTGCCTGAGACTGCATTAGTGTAATCTCTAGAATGACTCACTTTGAAATCTCTTAGCCATAAAAACTCTTTTTTATTTTATGTTTCCCCTTTTGGTCATGTTCTTTGTCCAAATGCATCACTGGCTAGCCATGTATGGGGGGAAGGCAGTGAGTTTATTTGCTGAGTTTGCTTAGAGAGAGGCCACATTTGAGTACCAGAGAGGTTTTCAGGAGGTAATTTTTTGGCATTAATTATAATTAGACTAAATTTCATTTTTACAAGAGTAAGGTTCATAAGTACAAGAATTAAGATCAAGAGCTTGGCATTTTGGCTTATTTCCTTTTATTAGGCATGGCTTATATATTCCAGGGGTTTTTGCCATTTTATTTGAGAAAGTAGCAGGATTTCCTCCGGAAAGAAATTTAATATTTTATTAGCTACTTTATGCGCCTCTATCTATTGAGAAAACATACCTATGGCAACATGAATACATTCATATCCCATAAATGTATTCTTTAGGTACATCTTTCCCAATATATCACCCCATTATCAATACCCTCTATTAATGAAATATCTTTTTTACAGATCCTGAAAGAACATTCTTATATTCGCATACTTAACCACAATCCTCAACAGTCCTAGAGTTCACTGAGTTATATAGTCGCCTGTTTTATCCTTTAGCATTCTTTCTAGCAAATGTATGACCCCAAACTTATCCTTTCAACAACATTCACACTCACACTTCACTGCTGTTAGTTACAATCATATTACTGTGCCACCATCACCTCTGTCTATTTCCAAACTGTTAGAGTTAACCTAATATAAATTCTGAACAGATTAAGCATTAGCTCACCAATCTCTGCTACCTTCTATCTCCTGGTAACCTATATTTTACCTCCATGAATCTGTTCTCTATACTTAGTTCATTCATATCTGTGAGATCATGCAATATTTGTACTTTTGTGTCTGACTTATTTCACTCAACATATGGTCCTCAAGATTCATCCATGTTGTCATATGTAACAATATTTCATTCCTTCTTACAGCTGAATAATATTCTATCATACATATAAACTACATTTTGTTCATCCATTCATCTGTTGATGGACACCTGGATTGTTTCCATTATTTGGCAATTGTGCATAATGCTGCTATGAACATCTGTGTGCATATATCTGTTAGTGTTCCTGCTTTCAATTCTTCTGGGCATATACCTAGTAGTGGGATTGCCAGATCATATGACAATTCTATACTTAGCTTCCTGAAGAACTGCCAAACTGTCCTCCAGAGTGGCTGCACCATTCTACATTCCTACCAGCAGTAAATGAATGTTCCTATTTCTCCACATCCTCTCTGACACTTGTAGTTTTCTGTTGTTGTTTTTTTTTTCAAATAGCAACCAGTTCAGTAGGTGTGAATGGATATCTCATTGTAGTTTTGATTTGCTTTTCCCTAATAGCTAGTGATGTTGAGCATCTTTTGATGTGCTTTTTAGCCATTTGTATATCCTCTTTGGAAAAGTGTATGTTCACGTCTCTTGCTCATTTTTTAATTGGGTTTCTCTCTTTATTATTGAGTTATAGGATTTCTTTATATATGGTAGATATTAATCCCTTATTAGATATGTGGTTTCCAAATATTTTCTTCCATTGAGTAGACTGCCTTTTCACTTTCTTGACAAAATACTTTGAAGTACAAAAGTTTTTAATTTTGAGGAGGTCCCATTTATCTATTTTTTCTTTCATTGATTAGGCTTTGGGTGTGAAGTTTATGAAACCATTGCCCACCACAAGATCTCATATATGCTTCCCTACATTATCTTCTAGGAGCTTTATGGTCCTGCCTCTTATATTTAGGTTTTCTTATTCATCTTGAATTAAATTTTATTTAGGGATTGGGATCCTCTTTCATTTTTTTGGATACGGATATCCACTTTGCCCGCACTATTTGTTGAAGAGGCTATGCTGTCCCAGTTGAGTGGCTTGGCAGCCTTGTGAATATTAGTTGGCAGTAGGTGTGTAAGTCTATTTATGAACTCTCGCTTCTGTTTACTTGGTCAATATGTCTATCCTTATGCCAACACCATGTGGTTTTGATGATTGTAGCTTTTTAAAAATTTATTTTCTTTTTTTTTTTCTTTGTTGATTGAAGCTTTTTAGTATGTTTTAAAGTCGGGTAGCATGAGTCCGCCAAGTTCGTTTTTCTTTTTCAAAATGTTTTTGGCTATTCGGAGCCCCTTACCATTCCAAATAAATTTGATAATCGGGTTTTCCATTTCTGTAAAAAGAAAATGCTGTTGGAATTTTTATTGGGATTTCACTGAATCTGTAAATCAATTTAGGTCGAACTGACATCTTAATGACATTTAGTCTCCCAATCCATGAATGTGGACTATTCTTCCATTTATTTAGGTCTTCTTTAATGTCTTTTAGAAAAGTTCTGTAGCTTTCTGTGTACAAGTTCTTTATATATTTAGTTAAGATTATTCCTAGGTATTTGATTCATTTTGTTACTATTGTAAATGAATTTTTTTCTTGCTTTCCTCCTCAGATTGCTCATTACTAATGTAAAGAAACATCATTGATTTTTGCATGTTGATCTTATATCCTGCCACCTTACTGAACTCATTTATCAGCTTTAGTAGCTTTGTTGTAGATTTTTCAGGACTTTCTATGTATAAAATCATATCATCTTTGAATAGTGAAAGGTTTACTTCTTCCTTTCCAATTTGGATCACTTTTATTTTTCTTGCCTAAGTGCTCTAGCAAGTACATCTAATGCAGTGTTGAAGAAGAGTGGTGACAGAGGGCATCCTTGTCTTGATCTGGATCTTAGAGGGAAAGCCTTTAGCCATTTACCATTGAGTATGATGTTAGCTGTGGTTTTAAATATATGCCCTTTATCATTTTGAGGAAGTTTCCTTCTATTCCTGTCTTTCAAAATGTGTTTATCAAGAAAGGATGCCAATTTTGTCAAATATCATTTCTGCATTGATAGAGCTAATCATGTAATTGTTCCCCTTTGATCTGTTAATGTGATGTATTGCCTTAACTGATTTTCTTATGCTGAAACATCCATGCATAACTGGCATAAAACCCACTTGATCATGGTTTATAATTTGTTTGATTTGTTAGATTCAAGTTGCAAATATTTGATTGAGGATTTTCATGCCTATGTTCATTAAGAGATTTGTCTGTTATTTTCTTTTCTTGTAGTGTCTTTATGTGGCTTTGTTATTAGGGTGATGTTCACATCATAGAATGACTTAGGTAATGTTCCCTCTCCTCTTCTTTTTTTTTTTTTTTTTTTTTTTTTTTTTGGAAGAGTTTGAGCAGGATTGGTATTAGGTTTTTTTTGAATGACTGTTAGAATTCACCTGTGAAGCCATCTAGTCCTGGGTTTTTCTTCGTTGGGAGGTGTTTGATGATAATTCTATCTCATTATTTGTGACTGGCCTGTTGAGGTCTTCTATTTCTTCTTTTTTCAGTGTAGATTGCCAATGTGTTTCTGGAAATTCATCCATTTCATCTAAGTTGTCCAACTTGTTGGCATACAATTTTTCAAAGTATCTTCTTATGATACTCTTTATTTTTGCAGGGTCAGTGGTGAAGTGCCCTCTCTCATTTCTGATTTTATTTGCATTTTCTCTCTTTTTTTTTTCTTTTTAAGTCTAGCAAAGGGTTTTGCAATTCTATTAGTCTTCTAAAAAAACAACTTGTAATTAGTTCTCTCTATTGTTTTTTTTCTCAATTTCATTTTTTTTTTAATTTATTTATTTTTTATTGTGGGTAAAAATCAAAATTTTCACAATACATACCAATATTTGTAAAATGATATATAAATATATATGCATATATGTGCATTTGCTTACAAAAATGCTATATATTTTTTTTTTTAAGAGGTGCTTAGATTACCTAAAATATTACATGGAACCTACCAGGATTCCCATGCTCCCCACCTTCCACACCTCCCACCACATCCCACACAAACATCTCCCACACGTGTGGCCCATCACCCTCAATGGACTTACACATCCTGGTGCCTTGCCATCAACCATAGACCACAGTTCACACCGTAGACCACACTCTCTCCCACAAAGTTCTGAATGGTGTGTGCTGATTTAAAATGGCCTACATCCGTTGCCACAACGGCACTCAGGACAACCTCCAAATCCCGAAAAAGCCCCTGTATTTCAACTGCACATCCCCTCCCTGCCCCAAAAGTGTCCAGTGGCCACTGGCTCCACCTCACTGTTATAATTTCTTCCACTGCTAGAATACCATCAAGTCCACTCTAGCCCATAGTTCTTCCCCAATCCTGAGGGGACTGGGATGGTGAAGTCCACTCCACCTCCAAGTGAGAGAAGGCTTATATCCCATGGATATGGTGGGTGGGATGATCCTGCCTGCAGATGCAGGCCCTCTCCATTCCCTGGGATGGCCATTGCCCATCATTGTTTCCTCGCCAGGTGACTTGGATGAGTCCATTGAGCTGTAGGGTAGGAGTTGCAGCTCCACTGAGATTACACGCACACCTGGCACATAGGTAGGCTAGAGGCTCCAGTCTCTGGAAGTATACCTAAAAACTCCAGCATCACATATAGGTTTGAATAGAAGGGACTGGTGAACCATGTGCAGGGAGGACTTATTTGAGTCCAATTCTGTCACTCTCAGGAGCACAGATTCCAAAGTAGACCCCACTGATAAGGCATCAGTCTCTGGGGCTATCCCCCCTTATATAGGACCTGGGTGTCTCCAGAGCTCTCAGGAGCCCCTCTGTGTGGGGTGATATGCACTTTGATGTTCTATGAGCTCCTACTGAGGTGTGCGTAAACGTTACCTCTTGGATGACCTGCCACTCTCTTTGAAGTCTCTTAGCCACTTGAACTCATTTGTCTTTACCTTTTCCCCCTTTTATTCAAGGTCTTTTTCCAGTTGTGTTGCCAGTTGGCACTTGGTATTAATCCCTCATTGCCAGGGAGGCTCATCCCTGGGAGTCATGTCCCACCTTGGGGGGAAGGTAATGCATTCATATGCTGAGTTTGGTTTAGAGAGAGGCCACATTTGAGCAACAAGGAGGCTCTCAGGTGGCAACCCTTAGGCACCCAATAACAGTAAGCTAAGTTTCAGTTACAAGAGCAAAGACTCATAAGGCTAGTCATCAATAAAAAGAACTCATCAGTGGGCCATCCTCTTTTGACAGACACTGTCCCTGCACTCAGAGGACTGTTGCTGCTCCCTTGAAGAATGTGGCAGAGCTCTCCAGGCTAGGAATTCAGATTCCCTCATTTATTGTGTGATTGTCCACCTACCGTGACCATGTCCCATCCTTTGATCTTTTGAACAATTTTGTATATCTTTCATGTATGTTCGGATGAACTTACTCCCATGAATCCCCCCTCCCAGACAACCCCCACCAATAATCCCCTGCAGTACCCATTGTAACCCTTCTGTGATCTAAATCTTCCATGAACATGTAGTCCATAAAATAATCAAATACACTTAATAGGAAAAAGAAACAACAATGATAAGCTTACATGCAAGAGACAAACATAAGGAAACTCAGGAAAAAAAAAAAAACAAAAAAACAAACCATCAAACAAAAAACAAAACAAAATATAATTAGTGGATTGGGGCATTCAAAAAAATGGGGAAAAAAGCAAAAGAAATGCCTTAAAATATATATACTTTTTTTCCTTTTATCACAGCGTTATCAGATGTCCGGTGTGCTGTGACACCTTCCCCCTCTCAATCCCCATTGTCTCCCAAATTTTCATTTAATTTTCAAAGAAATTTTAGGTCACAGCAAAGTCACACACGGAGTACCAGAGACTCCCAGATACCAAACCACCACCCTCCTTCCCCACCCCATATTAACCCCCCCCTTTTTTTTGGATGTTAGCATTGTTATAACTGTTATACAGATAGCAAAATATAGCAACTAAAATTGTCAATGATTTACAATATAGTTTACAATTTAGACGATACAGTTTAATAAGTTTTGATGATATTTACCATGTCCTGTGTCCATTACTGTAAGGTAATGAAAAACCTTTCTCATGACCACTAAATACCCCATTAGATCTTAACTGTTCCTTCCTCCCCACCCCCCTAGGGCATATGACACTCCCCTGTCTTGACTCATGGAATGTCAAGATTCATAGTTACATGCCCTGGGTATTTGAACCTGCCCTTCCTAATCTACCCACCTGTCAACACTGCACCACCAAACCCAGTAATATCACTACCCATCTGTCCTATCCTTCAGTATGCAACTATACTCTATCCCTTTACCATAGATTATGTCCATATGGGTGATGGCTCAAAGCCTGCTCTTCTCTTTCTCTCCCTTGTTAACCTATCTTTCAGACAATGGTTCTCAGAGACTGCTCCCTTTCCTCAGTTCAAATCAGTGAGGTCATATGCTGTTCATCCTTCTGTGCCTGGCTTGCTTCACTCAACTTAATTGAGAATCTTCAAGATTCATCCACGTTATTCCATGTGTTAGCACTTTAATCCTTCTTACAGCTGAGTAATATTCCATTGTATGTATGTACCACATTTTGCTTATCCATTTGTCTGTTGGTGGGCACCAGGGCTGATTCCAACTTTTGGCAATGGTGAACAATGCAGCTATGAACATTGGTGTGCATATATCTGTTTGTGTCTTTGCTTTCAGTTCTTCTGGGTATATACCCAGCAGTGGAATTGCTGGATCATATGGAAGATCTATTGTTAGTTTTCTGAGGAACTGCCAAACTGTCCTCCACAGTGGCTGGACCATACCACAGTCCCACCAGCAGTGGATGAGGGTTCCTATTCCTCCACATCCTCTCCAACATTTAGTGTCTGCTGTTTTTTTAATAGCTGCCATTCTGTTGGGTGTGAGATGGTATCTCATTGTAGTTTTGATTGCATTTCCCTGATAATAAGCGATGTTGTGCATTTTTTCATGTGCTTTTTAGCCATTTGTACTTCTTCCTTGGAGAAGTGTCTTTTCAGGTCACTTGCCCATTTTTTAAATGGGTTGTTTGTCTTTTTATTTTCAAGGTGTAGGATTTGTTTATATATGCAGGATATTAGGCTCCTGTCAGATATATGGTTGCCAAATATTTTCTCCCATCGGGTAGGCTGCCTTTTTATTTTCTTAACAACATCCTTTGAGGTGCTGTTCTAATCTTTATTTCTTTCCTTCTCCTTGCTTTAGTATTAGTTCACTGTTCTTTTTTCTAGTTCCTCCAGATGTTCAGTTAGTCTTTGATTTTAGCTCTTTCTTCTTTTTTAATGTAGGCATTTAGGGCTATAAATTTCCTCCTAAGCACTGCCTTCGCTGCATCCATAATTTTGATATGTTGTATTCTCATTTTCTTTCACGCCAAGATATTTCCTCTTCAATTTCCTGCTGCTTCTACTGATTGTGTGGTTTAATTCCATATATTTCTGTATTTTCCAGTTATCCACCCATTATTGATTTCCAGCTTCATTCCTTTGTGGTCAGAGAAAGTACTTTGTATAATTTGAATCTTTCAAAATTCATTGAGACATGTTGTATGACCTAACATGTGGTCTTTCCTGGAGAATGATCCATGAGTGCTTGAAAAGAATGTATATCCTGCTGTTTTGGGGTACAAGGTTCTATATATGTCTTTTAGGTCTCTGTTTCATTATTGATCCTCTGTCAAGATGTTATGTATATGCTGACAGTGTTGTATTGACACCCTCCACTATTATTGTAGAGGTGTCTGTTCCTCCCTTTAGTTTTGCCAGTGTTTGCCTCATATTTTGGGATACCCAGGTGCATAAATATTAATGATTGTTCTTTCTTCTTGGCAGATTACTCCTTGTATTAATATATAGTGTCCTTCTTTGTGTCTTATAACAGTTTTGCATTTAAAGTCTACATTTTTCTGATGTTAATATTGCTACCCCAGCTCTTTTTTGGTTACTGTTTATACGTAGAAATTGTTTTCCAACCTTTCACTTGCACCTCTTTATGTCTTTGGTTCTAAGGTGAGTCTCTTGTAGACAGCACATAAATAGATCATATTTTTATGCCTTCTGCTAATCTGTGTCTCTTAATTAGGGAGTTTAATCCATTAACATTCAACATTATTACTGTAAAGGCAGTACTTATTTCAGCCATTTTTTCTTCAGGCAAATATCATTTTTTCTCTTTTTAACCTTTTAGTTACCCTTATTAATAATTTTCTTTTCTATACTCTCCTCAAAACCTCTCTTTCCTGTCTTTTCATTTCAACCTGCAGGATTCCCTTTAGTATTTCTTGAAGGGTAGGACTCTTATTGGCAAATTCTTTCAATTTCAGTTTATCTGTGAATATTTTTATCTTGCCCTCATTTTTGAAGGATAATTTTGCTGGATACAGAATTCTTGGCTGGCAGTGTTTTTCTTTCAGCACCTTAACTATGTCATACCACTGCCTTGTCGCTTCCATGACTTCAGATAGGAAATTAGCACTTAATCTTATTGAGAATCCCTTATATGTGATAGATCTCTTCTCTTGCTGCTTTCAGGATTTTCTCTTTATCTTTGGCATTTGACAATCTGATTAGCATGTGTCTCAGTTTAGGTCAGCTAGGATTTATTCTGTTTGGAGTACACTGTGCTTTCTGTATATGTACATCCAGGTCACTCATAAGAGTTGGGAAAATTTTGGCCATTATCTCCTCAAACATTCTTGACCCCTTTCCCTTCTCTTCTCCCCCTGATATACCCATAATGCATATGTTTGTGTGTTGTGTGCTATCATTCAATTCCCTGAGTCCCTGCTGAATTTCTTATCTTTTTTTGTCTATCTGTTCTTCTATCTGCAATTTTGCATGTCCTATCTTCCACTTCACTAATTATTTCTTCTGCCTGTGCAAATCTGTTGTGTGATTCTAATGTATTTTTAATTTCTTCTGTTGTGCCTTTTATTACCATAAGATCTGTTATTTGTTATGTATGTTTACAATTTCTTCTGTAGTTCACTCAATGTCATCTTAATAGCCTTTATCTCTTCCCTCATCTCATTGCATTGACTTAGGAGATTTGTTTAGGCTTCTTTGATTAGTTCCACATCCTGTATCTTCTCCTGCTTTTTAATTTGTTCATTTGACTAGATCATATCTTCCTGTTTTTTAGTATGGCTTGTAATTTTTTGTGGATGTCTAGACATCTGTTTATCTTGAGAGCTTTATTCTGTTGGTCAATTTCTCTCTCTTGCCTGGGGTTTTATTTTTGTTTGGCCTTGTGTTAAGGGTGTTCTTTGACATTTGGTTCCACTTATTCTAAATCTTATTCTAAATCTTTTGTTTAACATTGGCATGATGATGGATGTGTCTTTCCTGCAGATATTTTGCCTGGATATCATTTCTTGTTTTTCAAGGCCTCTTTTTCTATGTGGACATGGCCTGAGTAGTCCCAGTGCCATGAGCAGTTTCCTCCATGGGTCCTATGGGAATGATGCATTTGTCCTTCCTGTGGAGGCAGTGTCTGGGTCACTGTGATGATTGTGGAATTCCTATTCTTTCTTGCCATCCAGCTGAACTATTTACTCTACCATTTCATTGAAACTGCTTGTGAGAGTCACCAGTGACCCCTATCTTGCAAAATTATCCTCAATTTATCTCACTTATAAGCATTTTTTTTTCTTTGCCACTGGAACAACAACTTCTCTTGGTCCTTCTTACACCAGACTGGCCATACTTTCTCTGTCTCTTTTGCAGATTCTCCTCATCTCTCCTAGCACTCTTTGAGTGTTAGTCTTTAGACTTATTCTCTGACTATACTCACTGTTTTATGTGTGGTGTATACAGAGATTAAAGAAGATCTAGTTCCTCCACTCAAGGACTTCATAATTGGCATAAGAAGGAAAAGAAAATGAAGAGTATTTCAGTTACTTGTGACCCAACTAAATCCTCATCTCTTATACCTTTACATATAGATTCCATTCCTGCCATGAATCATCATGGTTTCAAGAACCATAAAAAACACATTTACTTGCACATTTGTATCTTAGTGAGCCATTTAGACTTCACAGATCATTGAATACGGCAACATTGAGGAAGATTTAAAGCAAAACCAAAACAATCATATTAAAATTATTTATTATACTAGTCTTCTTTCCAAAATTTGTTTCATCTGTCCAATTATATGGGCTTTATGTTTTTGTTGTTATTTATTTTTATTTGTTTGGATTTCTTTGTGTGTTTTTTCCCTGTCCCTCAAGCCCTTTGTTCATTTTTTTCTTTTCCTGATTTGCTCCAATAATTAAAATTTCTCTCTCCTTTATTATGCAAAGTAATTCAGGTCTCCCAGGTTTCTCCCAAAAAACTTACATACTCATCTCCATGTACTTAAAAAAATATATTTTTTTTATTAGAGCAGTTTTAGATATAAGGAGAAATAAAATCCTGCAGAAAGTAGAGTTCCCATATACTGCCCTCCTCCAAAGTTTTCCCTATTATTAATATTGCACTAATGTGGTAACTTTGTTACAATTGATTAAATCATATTATAATTATACCATTAACTATAGTCCATAGTTTACATTAGGGTTCATTCTCCATATTGAGCAGTTGTATTTTTTTTATTATTATTATTCAAGTAATATATATACCATCTAAAATTTCCCATTATATCCACTTTCGGATTGATAATTCAGTGGCATTAATTACATTCATAATGCTGTGCCACCGTTACCACCATCTATTAACAAAACTTTTCCATCACTCCAAACAGAAATTCTATACTAACTAAGCATTAACTCCTCATTCCCCATCTCCATCCAGGTCCCTGTTAACCTGTATTCTAGTTTCCAGCTCTAGGAATTTGTTATTCTATCTATTTCATATCAGTGAGATCATACAATATTTGTCCTTTTCTATCTGGCTTATTTCATTCAACATTATGTCTTCAAGGTTTATCCTCATTGCCACATGCAACAGAACTTCATTCCTTTTTACAGCTGAATAATATTTCATTGTAGGTATACACCACATTTTGTTTATTCATTCATCTGTCAGCAGACACTTGGGCTGTTTCCACCTTTTGGCAACTGTAAATAGTGGTATGAATATCTGTGTGCATGTATCTGTTTGAGTGCTTGCTTTCAATTCTTTTGGGCATATACCTAGAAGTGGGATTGCTGGGTTTAATTCCATTCTTAACTTTCTGAGGAACTGCCAAACTGTTTTCCATAGCAGCTGCACGTTTTCACATTCCAGCAAACAATGTGCCAAGGTTCTTGTTTTTCCACATCCTTTCCATCACTTGCTATTTTATGTTTCTTTTAAATAGTAGCTATTCTAGTGGGTGCAGATGGCATTTCATTGTGGTTAGCGTGAACTTTTACGAAGAGTATTCCTAAGGGTATCAGAAACCATACCCTTAGAAGGTAGTTGACCGATCATATTTTATATTTGAGCATGTTCTTTGTAACTTACAAAATTAGTTAGGCTTTCATTATGTTGTCAAGAACAGAGAACCCATAGTAGCAGGATCTTAAACAAGATATAAGTTTATTTCCTTCTCTCATAAGAAAAATCTCTTATTTCTGTCCCAGGCTGGTACAGTAGTCCACGGTACAGAAGCCCTCACTCTCAAAATGTATTGCTCTGTCATCCTCGCCACATGGCTCCCATCTTATATGTTGCAGTGGCTGCTCATGCTCTGGATATCACATCTGTATTTAAGTCAACAGAATGGAAAAAAATACCAAAAAACAAGAATTAACCACCTCTTTTTAAGGTTGCTTCCGAGATATTGCACACACCACTTCGTCTTACTTCTATTTGTCAGTATTTCCCATTTGGCCACAAAATTGCTTCAAGGGAACTGGAAAATATCATTGTTATTCTGGACAGCCACGAGAACAGTTAAAATCTGATAGTCCTCTTATCAAGGAAAAGGAAAATGGATATTTGGAGACAATTAACTCATGCTGACCCTGTTGTCATCCACCCAAAAGGCTTATTTTTTTCTTTGAAAAAAAAAAAAACTCAATGACCTCTCTCATAGAAGGATGTCAGTAAAGTTTTCTCCAGTCCATCTTTATCTCTCTACCTGTGTATCTCTATGTATCTCTAGCCTTCTCTCTTGCACATGCTCTCTCTGTCCCTCCCTCCCTCCCTCTCTCTCTTACCTATTGACCTAACTATCCATCCATTTAGCTATTAAGCTAACCAACTGTCTTTAATATATGTAGATATAGATAGATATAGATATAGATATAGATATAGATATAGATATAGATATAGA